>PVJI01000715.1:0-231901 GCA_004026765.1 Micronycteris hirsuta | reverse complement strand
AGCTGCGTTTGAGCTTAATTGCCCTTAAATGCAGCTCAAGGAATGCCAGGCTCTTACCGCCAATCAGTGAAGTTCGTCCTTCACTAGACAGGAGTGATTGGGCAGCTGCAAAGAACTAAGAGACCTATTTGCCCAATCCTGTTTTGTATTCTTTTCCTGCTAGAGGAACAGAAGTCCTCTATGGAAATGCAGCATGGAGAATTGGAGAATAACTGTTTCTCCTAAATACACACTAGACACCCAGTCCTATGATGGGAGATGTACATGGATTACTTTGTTTAATTACGACCTTCTTAAAATCTTACACATTTTACAGATATAGAAACCCGCGTCATCATGGCTCATACGTGGAAGACAATGTCTATATCCAGGCGGTCTCCCTGCAAAGTCATGTGTTAGCTTCCGTCACCACACTTTTGGGGATGAGTATTTCTCCAGAAGGCAGGATGAGGTAGCACCCCATCGGGAAAAGGATCACAGGCTGAGCATGGCCCATGTTGGGGTGGAGAAGGGAGCAGTGGTGGAGGTGGAGCCTCAAGATCAAATCCAGACTTCCGCCCACTCCGGGCACTGTTACTTCTGCTGGCCCGGAGCCACCAGCCTGTCGTAACAACCGCTCATTCACGGTTTGCTACCGGAGAGAACCTAATAGGAGCTATTACTTTTATTTCCTTATGCTTTCTCCCCTCCCTCTTTTGAATACCTCTGTGTGGGGAGATCAAGGCCTCCGGCTAATCAGCTCTCCAGCAGCTTAAAGAACATTTTAACATGCTCATTTTAATTTTCTTGTAACAGCAACTGTCTTCATCCCTTGGAGTCCTGGAGATCTGGAGCCCCGGTCGTCTCCAGCCAAAGCAAACCTTCGGAGACGGCAAGATTGTTTGCTTGATATTTACAGGTTGATTTCTCTAATATTGGATTTCTGTCTTTGTGAGCAAAATGAATTCCCTTTGTGGTAGAATGGGAGACAGGAGAGGGGAGGGAATGGCTCAGCACGAGCCCAGGAGACACCAGCTTACGGTGGTTGGTGGTCGTGTTCTTGGCGATGGAGCCCATTTACTTAGCGTGGCGGTGCCATGTCAACACGACCCAGTGACACTCCCCGAGACTGTTCCACGCAGGCGCTGGGAACACGCCAGCTGCACAGCTTCTGTCTGCTCTTCTTCCCTCTCTTTTTTCCCTGTGTTAATCAGACATTTACAACTCATGACATCAGATGTGATCATTATATGTGGAACTAGTACTACCTTTTTAGAAGCGATCCCTTCTCCACCTAACTCTTCCTGGACTTCTAATTTAAAAGATCACTTTTATCATAAAAAGTCACAGAGCATAGTGGAAACAGCACCACTTTTCAAGGCAGGCAGACTTGGTTGGGTATGATCCTAACTCTGTCACTTATTAGCTGTGAGATCTCAGAAAATTACCCTAACTGCTCAGGATCTTAGAGATTTCCTCTATAAAATGGGAATAGTATTTTCCCTTCAGTGCTGTTGCGCTGAGTCAGTGAGGTAGTAGATGTGACGACCTTGGATAGATTCTGATTTTTTTGGTAGGGAACCCTGTAAATTCTAGTTTCTTTAATTAACAGAAATTACTTATGCAATTGCTATTGTCTCACGTATCTCCTTTTAGGAGTACAGGTTTGCTCTCCACAAGAACCAAAGATACTTTCATCACTTTATTTCTTCTGCCACCAAGCACAGTGCCGCATGCATCATACACAATGAACAAAGGTGTTTAAAGGGAATAAGATAATCTCGTAGGTGTTCTCATTGTAAAGTGTTGAACACATTTGCATCGGGTGGTGATGACATTGATGGTGATGATGAGGGTGATGATGATGTTGGCAATAATACTCGTACAATTTATAATAGAAGGAAATATAAGCCTCAGAATGTATATATTAATTTTCATATCTTTTTGTCTTGGCTGCCAAGAAACTCAGATTAATTCTTCATTGAAAACCACTAACTCTTCTAAGGTCTTCAGTTATTTTTTACCTTCTAATCACTTTTTCTCCTTCTTTGTCCTATTACAATGATCTCACTCAGAAGGTTTTAATGTTGGGGGCACCTCCAGTATCAAATTATTTTAAGAACTAGTCAGAAATGCACACCCACACCCAGAGCCCCGCCTACACACCTATGGACATGCAATTAGTGTATTAGGACACCGCAGTCATTTCACTGACGCGTTCACTCTCGACCCACCCAGCCCTCTGCCCTGCGACCGTGGGCAACAGGTACGGACCTGCATCAGGACCACAGCATCTGACTGAAACTAAGTGCCCCAAGCAGGTCTTGGTTTCTCAACTGGCTAATTAGATGGGGGCCAAGGTGTTGCCTGCACTTGCCTAGCAGCTTCACAGACTTCCTTCTGCATGCTGCCTGATGCCCCGTGTGGCACAGGTGTGCCATGGCCACCGTACTCTAGTTGAAGATGTCCCCATCCTTAGTGGTGGGACCTATGCTCGGGAGCTGTATGAATGACTATAATTCGACAACACCTTACACCCAAATTGTTATTTTGTTGGTGGTTGTGGTTTCACTTTACAAAGGACTTTGCAAAGTTTGAACAGGTCAAGTGTAATATGTGTGGTAGAGGCACTTGGAGGAATATGAATATGAACGGCTCATTAGACAGTATGGGCATCTGTTGATTGTATTAGGAGCATAACTATATTGTGTTTATGTAGAAACATATCTATTTTTAGTGATGTATACTAAATATTTATGGAAGAAGTGCCATATGTCTGGGATGTACTTTAAAATATTTCAGGGAAAACAATAAAGCAAATATGGTAAAATATCAGCAATTTCTAAACCCACGTGATAGGTATAGGAGTGTTTATTGTATCCAGACTGAACCATATGGAACGGCCAATATTAGATCATTATTGACCTAAAAACAGTAATTTCATACAATGCAACTTTTTACTTGTCTCTAATTTTATGTATACTTGAATTTCTGTTAAAACAACCACAAAAGGTTTCTGTGTGTCTACAGGAAAAATTCCAGATACTTTTTTATGGTTCCAAACGCAATGTACAGAACAAAATAAAGGAACAACAAAACTGAGACAGACTCGTAGACACGGAAAGCAGACTGGTGGCTGCAGAGGGGAGGGGCCTGGAGGACTGGGAGACAGAGGTGAAGGGATTGAGAAGCACAAATTGGCGGTTACAGAACAGCCACAGGGTGTACAGTACAGCATGGGGACGGAAATCTGTAATATTGTGATCACTATGTACGGCGCCCGTTAGATACTGAAAATATCAGGGGGATCACCTTGTAATGTATATGATTTCCTAGCTACTATGCTATACACCTGAAACCGATACAAAATAATATTGGGAGTAAACTGGAATCGAAAAATTAAAATTAAGCAAAATAAAGTAAATAAAAAAGAAGTCAGTGGCTTGGTCCCCACCCACTTCTCCAACACACACCTCTTTCCTTCCACCTACCCCACCCCAACCCCTGCATACTGTGGGCGAGGCTTTGGTTGAACCTCCTTATTTTGAACTGCTTGATTGTCCCAAGCAAGCCAAGTCCTTTTCTGAGTTTTTTCTCAGTGGCCCCTTTGCCCAGAACATCACACTTCCACAACTATGCTGACAGCTACTCATGTCGCAAACCCGGCTCTTGGGTCACATTGATTTTGAAGCCATTGCTGAGTCGATCCTGCCCTCGGTTTCTTCCTCTCTTGCTCTCTATCATCCCCGTGCTTTCGCCCCAGGAGAACCCCCCAGTGCTCCTTATGCATCATTGTTTGACGTCTTCCAAAGCTTTGCTCTGGCACATGAAGTCTCTCAAAGGCAAGGGCAACACTTTATTCATCTTTGTATTTTCAGGAATGTAATTTGCTGTTCATGTTCAGGGCTGACTTTCTGTCTGCTCTGTGCTCAGCAGCTGCACAACAGCTGGCTGCCCTGCCCTCAAAGAGCCTGACATGACCAGTGCCGGCCACAGGATGCGACCCGAATGGATGCATGTTGAATGAACATGCAAAGGTTGGGGTCTGACTCCAGCTGGGTCTTCTTTCCACTCACCACATAACATGGCTGTTTTTTTTGTTTTTGTTTTTATGGTAAAAAATACAATTACAATCAGTGGTCATAATGGGAACAAAGCCTAGGATGGCAAAGAGGTAAATATGGAATGAAAAGCACCTAAGAATTAGGGATCATCTCTCCCCATTATGTCTGTGTTACATTGTGAACTCAGAGGAGATAACCCTGGAGAGTTGATGGTTAGTCAATAGATCTTTTGAATTCTTCTTCAAGTTCCACTTTCTCTAGAGGAGTTTTCACTGATCACACCACCTGGAACAGATTTCCTTCCTGAGAGTAAGTGTTGGTGTCCATTTCGGGTTACTTACCAGGCTGCCCGCTCCCTGAGGGCAGGGTTTACAATGTACTAACTCGTATTTCTCACAGTGCCCAGCATAGTGTTTTGTCTAGAGTAGTAATAAAAATGAAGATAACGATCGCACCTGATACTCACACAGCATTTCTATGTGCCAGGGACCCCTTGATCATATAGGGCGGGGCAAAAGTAGGTTTACAGCTGTTTGATGTGGATCCTGGCCGGCAGGATCTGTGTGTTGTGGCTGCGAGACAAATGCACAGAGACTCCGGAAGTCCTGTGGAGAAAAAGGGAAGGCGTGGCCACTCTCTGAGTGAGAGAGAGAGGGCCCCTGACCCCTGCCTGGACAGGCTTTTATTGCTTTCCTGGGTCCTCATTTACTATGCACAGGTTCACTGCAGGTGATTACCTTTTACAGGTAACAAAGGAAAGAATGTTCCTTATTACTTCAAAGAGAGGGATGTTACAGATCAGGGGGAAAAGTGGTTGAACTGGTTACACTCCATACTTGGGAGGTTTAGCACCGATTTTAGGATGTTACTTTAGAAATATACAGTAAGCCCTTGCTGTCTCAATCCAGGGTGAGGGAGTTTTAGTAAAAGCAAGCCTCATAGAGGCCTAGGTACAATGCAGGTCTGATTCCCCACGGGAGAACCTATCCATGGGTGTGACTCCTGTGTGCTGACTTGCTCCCCACTGACCTTTCCAAGCGGGGGCTGAGCTACATTCCCACACAGTGTGAAATGGTTCCCTATAGCTGTTCATTTGGAAATATATAACCTTTTCATAAATTGACCCCCTGCACATTGAGGCCAAAGAAAGAAAGAAAGCAGAGCCCACCAGATAACTAGGTGGCAGTTTTCATAAACAAGGGGACTTACTAGGCAGTTGCAAGACACATAGATTTTACTCACTTGCTAGGATCTTAAAGTTTATATGGAGGCCTTAACAAGGTCAAATGATGTTGAGATCCTATGGTCTCAACAACATATTGCTCTCTCAAGGCTGTGTCCTTGGGTCACCCTCTAGTGTGGGGAAGGCAAGTGGAATACACATTCCAAGGAAAAGGGAGGGGTGAGGAGCCTCTGAATGCCCAGGCTCACGCTACCAGTTACCAAGCAATCACATCCTGTTGATGTCCTCCCCCAATTATATTCCCTACAGGGCAGCCATTATTAAGGGCTACATTTTACAGATGAGAATATTAAGAGAGGAAATGAAGTTTAGTAATTTGCCCCAAATTATTGTTCACTTAGAAACAGGGAGATGTGGGAGTAAAAACCAAGCAGTTTTATTAAATGTATCCGTCTCTATCTCTAGCTGTCTGTCTCTGTCTATATCTCTATATATTTGAATAGTACTTGTATGCAATGGATACTAAATTTATACTGGCCAAATAAGGAAATGGTGACAATTATATTTTCAACAGCACTCTCCTAGTATATTGTTCTGCATCTCTCATAATAGTCAGGAATACATTATGGAAATGAATGGGAATGAAGAAGATAGAATTTAAATTAAATGAATTAAAATTAATTATTTAATTGCTTGCTGTGGTAAGTGCCTCGAAGTAGCAGTAGAGAGTGCTGGGAGAGAGAGGGAGAGAGAAATACTAACAAGAGAGTCCCTGAGACAGACGGGAAGGCAAGGGAAGAGGATGGCCCTCATGGGGGATGGTGGGAAGGTCCAAGAGTGAGGGGGGGTGGTGGTGAGGAAGGGTTAGGTGGGTCACATGATGCAGAAACTTATAAGGAGGGTGCCTATGCAATTTATCATTCAAATTGGTCTCATATATAAATGGAATTTGGATGCTATAAATTATTACACGGGAACCACAAGTCGAAGGGGCGCAGGGAGCCAGTGAGGCAGCTGGGACCATAGTCCTAGGAGGAGACGATCAGTAGCTATGACTACAGAGGTGGTGATGGAAATGAAGAGAAGCAGACGCGACGCATCGGGTGTATGCGAGAAGGTCGATTCAACAGGGCACAACTGAGAGGCCTAAAGGAAATTCTCAGGAAGGAGATTATCTATCTATCATCTGTCTATCTATCTGTCTACCTATCTAATCTCTGGCTCTCATAGCGAGAACCTGTGAGCCTTTAATTATGGCACAAAATTTTAAAGATAAGTTTGTGAGAGAAGAAAAGCCCATCCACACTTACACTGACATTTAGCTGGAGCTAAATTCTTTGCAAGGAATTAGAATGCTAATGAATCTCTTACTCAGGGCTCTGGAGGATCAAGTTCTACAGACTCTTCATTTTCTCTGGATTTTCGTGGGGGATTTCAGTTCTGTGGCGGTGAATTGCATTTCTCTCCAAGGCTTCTCAACAAACAATTTGCAGTGTAAATATATTTGTTGGCATGCAAAGCACTCCGCATTATGAGCCTTGATTAATATTATAATGGGTTGATGAAAGCCCGTAAGTGGTTCTTGGAACTAAGGTTTCAGACAAAGATGGGCTGTTTGGGTGCAGAGTGTTGGTTGAATATTAGATTAGGTTTTTTGTTTTGCTTCTCTCTCTCTCTGTCTCTCTCTCTCTGTCTCTCTCGCTCTCTTTCTTTTAAGGAGATGCTTGGTGTGAAGTGGTAACAAACTTCGATATACACAATTAATTAACACAACCAATGCATTGCCCTGACTGCACAAAAACACTCCTCCCCGATGCGTCCATGATGCCTGATCACACCGAGGCAGCCTTCGCACACACAAGCCCTCTGGTTCAGCTGTTCGCCTCTTGCTCATTGCCAGCGTCCTGTCTCTGGAGAAGTATTGTTCCGTAGCATCGTGCGCCTTTTAAATACGCTACATGCCTGTGGGTTGATTAGACCGTGTGCCAATTCCCAATCTGCCCGCTGAAATGCAGAGATAGATTTACTGGGCTTTGCTTTTGTGAAGACCGGGTTCCTCCTCATTAATAGCTGTGAGCACAAACACTGAGAGACAGAAATGGTGGACCCTCCAGCAGGAGCAATTCAAGTGTAGCTTGAATGAACAACAATTCAATGGAAGATGTGCAAACTCAGAAAATAAGCGGTGATTAAGAGCACGGGGTTTCAAATGCAGACAAAACTTGGTCAAAATCCAGCTCTAACACTGAACAGCTGCCTGACCTTGACCAAGTGATAGTACCTCCCCAAGTTTCACTTTTCTCATTTGGAAACCGGGGTGAATAATTTCTAGTTCTTGAATTTGGAGTGAAAATTAAATGAAATCGTGTATGTGAAGTGCTTTCCCGGCCCCAAAATAAATAAAAATTAAAAGTGTTCAGTTAATGGAGGCTCTTGCCGTAAGCAGACTCTCAGCTTCTGGTCCAACAACACCAAGGCAATAAATTGTAGTTGACTGAACTCTCCTCCAGGTTTGTGGATTTTATCATATCTAAGCATCTCTAAATCCTTGCAGCCAAGAATTTTGGCCCTCGGCTGCAACGTGCCCCGTCTCCAGGTGCCTACCTGGGGTTTGGTTGTCAGAGTGCTTGGTAGACCATCCTGAACCCCCCAGGAGCAGCGTGTCTGTTACCGCTCCTTGGCTGGGCACCCAGGCACACAGAAAGGAACAACAGAGCCAGAAGCCATCAAGAATAGAAGAAGGCAGAGAAGCTGTGTTCGCTACAGGAAGGTGTAGTGGAGGTAGAATTCTGGCCCCAACGAGATGCAGAGTCCTGTCCAGGTTTTGGTCTTAGGTTGTGGCCCCCCAGTGACGGGATGGCACTTGACAGCACATGTGCTCTTTTCTCTGAGCAACTCGTGAGTCACCACAGCCTCCTGGTAGATTATATTGACCCAGAACGAATGTGAGTCATCCAGTCAAAAACATAGGAAATGCACTGTGTAAACACTCAGGAGGCAGACCTGGAATGACCTCGGGGGGATGCAAGAAAGGTCCTCCTGTGCAAAGAACGTTCTGGGTTGCATAAGGAGGTGTTTTGCAAGATCATTTCTGCTGGTTCGCAGCTCCTGTTTTCATTAAAATATTGTACATGGATTCGTATGGCATATTCAAATCAATTCCCAGACAAATGGGTGTATATATATATATATATAAGTGAAATTTAAAAAAAAAAAGATCTTCAAATCTCTAGTCTTTCTTTTCCGTCCTCATTCTTGGCTCGTTGCTGCTTCGCTGAACTAACCTCTTGGGTGCCGTCCCTCCGCCACCTGCTGCGACAGCCTGTCGGTCTGCTTCTGCCATCGTTTTGGCTTCCTGGCACAGCAGTCCCATTCTTCTGTTGCTCTGGTCCAAACAACCTAGTTCTGTTTTTGACTCCTTTATATTGTATACCCAATATCTAATGAATCAAGACACTTACCTCCAAAACACATCCAGAATCTTTACACTTCTTAGCTCCTTCATCCCCGATACTCTGGTGCAAGTGCCCACAGTCTCTCTCCCGGAATGTGGCTCATCTTCTACCTGGTCTACTGGTTTCCTCTCAAAAATCCCCTTCAGCCATCTGGTCAAAACACAGAGCAGCTAAGGTTTCTTCTTCGTCCATATCCCTATAATCACTTTCCATTTTCCCCCTAGTAAAGGCCAACGCCTTAACAATGGCTGCCCCGCCCTGCAGAACCCTCCCGCTGCACCTCCCCGATGCGCTTCCTCTCCTGCATGTTCACCCTCCTTCAGTCACACGGGCCCCTGCTTTCCCTCGAACACAGTCCAGGCGCCGGCCCTTTGCATCGCTCTCTGTTCTGCTCCCTTGCCTTATTTTTTCATAGCGCTACAAACAGTTCTATTATATTTATTTTTAAACCTAAGTCCCCACTAGAAGTGGAGCTCTATAAATCTTTTTTCTTGTTGTTGTCATTAACGTATCTCTACCTCCTGGAACAGCACCTTGGAGACAGTATGCATTTTACAGTATTTGTAAATGATTCAGGTATAGAAAGAGAGGAAGACGCAATGAACCACATAGAACTCCAGGAACCCCGGAAGCAGGATCGACATGGCTAATGAAATGAACAGAATTTGAAGGTGTTGCGTTCGTGTTATAACAATTTTCCAACACATTGTACCCATCCTAACATCAGTCTGCTATGATAAGAGAATCAGTGTTGAATCATCTCCGGTTCACTTTTTCTTTCAACCCCTTTCATTTTTTTTAAAGCCAGGCAGTTGTAGGGAAAATAATATAATGGACGGTTAAAATAGAAACCTATTGGAATAAGGTAGGAGTTGGGTGTAGGATGACACACTGTCTAATGAGCACTTCCTTTCTAATGCCATTTAAATGTCACTAAGTCATCAGCACGGCATATTGTACCCCTGATTAACTGTCTGAAATCTACTTTAGAAAACAAATTCCTCTTGACAGGGTTAATACCTCTTTATGATCTAGTTTGGTCTAGTTATCTTTTTATCTGTTTACAGTTTCCCCTCCCTTCTAGAGGTCTGTCTTCAGAGGTTCTGTTGCCCTTTTATCCGTGTCACTGAGTAAAAGATGTCATCAAGCCTGGACAGTTTGAGGGTGGCAGGAGATGCTCTGATGTGATTGTGCGTCTCCCAGGGGCTGCCCTTGGGTCCCAAGGTTTACTGGGACTGGAAGTGATTTCCTCAGATTGCTGGAGTTACCAAGGAGTCTCCCCACTGGGATTCTCTTTCACAAAAAGCTGTAATGACTGGTCTTGTCTGTGGGAACAACGGTCATCTGTCATATCCCCCATAACCAAGCCCGTCCTCTCCGGGTACCTTTTCCTTCTTTCACTGTCCCACGAGCACCTGTCATTCTTCTTGGACTAAACTGGCCTTTCTAACTCCTACTTACTCCCAACGTCACACTTGGGGTTTATGAGTTTCACAGCTGCCTGGAATACCTCTTAGTTTCTTTCATGCATCTAAAAATCCCAGTACGAACTCAATTTCTTTATGAGTTTGTCCTGAACACCAGCTCACATTCTCCTTCACTGATTGTCCTTAAAAATAAGCCTTTTATTTTAGAATGTCACCATATCATGTCTTGCTTTTCTATTTAACTTTTATCATGATAACTGTAGTAGCTAAAAGCTAATAATAATAGCTATTGTTCTTTTCTAATAGACGCTTATGCTTTGCTTATGCTATTTTATTTAATCCTCTTGGTAATTTGGGGAGGGATTAATGTTACTTCTATTTTATAACTGAGAAAACCAAAGCTCAGAGTTTGTGCCCAAGGTCCCGTAGCCTGTGAGAACAGATACTCATTCCCAGCTCTGTAGATTCCCAAGGTGCTTGTTTTTGCCGCAGGGCTGAGCCACACCTGCCCTTGAAAGACACAGTACTTTATCATGCTTCCTTTTAATTTCTTCGAGTGCCAAGCATATGGTAAATCCTTAATAAACACCGATAAATCATAAACTTGAAAACTCTATTTCGGTGAGGCTGCCTTCTTGAAACAGTGTCAGCCCGAAGGAGATTCCATAGGACCCCTGTTTTAGATCGGTGTTCCCGAGATGGGTGGGTGAATGCGTGTCACCTGCCACTGAGTCAGTCTGACTCCCGGCAACCTTAGGAATGGGCGGTGTCTACACTGTCCTGTCCTCAACAGCCCTGCTCAGCTCCCTGCGGCTTCTTTTATAGTCCGTCCCTCTCCTATTCGGTCTTCCCCTTCCCTGCTGCCTTCTGTTTTCCCCAGCACTGGCGTCTTTTGCAAAGACCCCTGCCTTCTCATGATGTGGCTGGAACAGGACAGCAAGAGGCCTGTCATTTTTGCCCCCGGTGATGTTTCAGGATGGAAGACACTGATTTCTCGGGCATCCAAGGTGTCTACAGCACTCTCTGTCAACATCGTCGTTCAGATAAATTCCTCTCCAGTCATCCTTCACTGTCCAACTCTCACATCCGTACCGAGTAATTGGGAACACGAGGGTGTGGATGGTCTTGCTTTGGTTTTTAATGACACATTTTTGCTCTTTGTGATGTTTCCTTACTCTTCCATGGCTGCCCATCTGCGTCTCAGCCTTCTCTTGATTTTCTTGGTGGCAGCCTCCATTTGAATGGATGACTAAACCAAAAGAAGCAAAATCTTATATTATTTTGACGTCTGTATCATCTCTGTTAAAGTTGTGTATTTCTTCTGTAGTCATGATTTTTCCCATCTTGGTGTTCTAATGCAGTCCTGCTTTGGCACTTCCTTCTTTCCCTTTCCTCAAAAGTCATTTTGAGTTATTGCTGCTTTCGGCCAGTAAGCTGGTGTTCATCTACATATCTTAAGTTAGTGCTGTTTCTTATGCCAATTTTTACTCCTCCTTCCTCTGAGGCTAGCCCAGGTTATTGTGCACACACACTAAACAAATACCCAGATAATATGCACATTTGTCTGACTCCTCTGCCTAGAGAAAACCATTCTGTCTCTTCCTATTCCGTACTGACAGTGGCTTCATGGCCACCACACAAGTCTATTTATATAAAAGGCCTAGTCCCCACCCTTGTCTGTCTCTGTCCTTTCAGCCCTTTGACAGGTGACATCAGGGAGGCAGCAGGGCTGATGGAAGCAATGTGACATTTTCGGAGTTAGACAGACCAGGCTTTGAATGCTCGTTTGGAAACATGGTTGGACCTTGGGCAAACAGTGTCACCTCTGAGAGTTTGGAAGCGGGTGGGAGGAGGAATTGCAAACAGAAATGACATCTACTCATCGAGTTCTTTGTGAGCTTAAATGAGATCACTTGTGCAAATCGTCTAACCCAATTCCTGACATGTCATTGGTGCTCCACACTTACCCTCCCTTTCGTAGAAAGTGGTCTTTAACAAACAGTTCAACAAAAGTAAATGAAAGCCTCAAGTTCGCCCCTTTATTAGCTGAGGCTTTGTTTCCAGGAGGACAGTCCCGCAATAACATCACACCTTCCTTTGCATGCTTCCTGGAGTCGGGAGGCAAGGACACGACTCGTTAGCTGGAAGAAAACAACAAGCTTCAGAGAAGCTTTGGCAAACAAGAAGGTGGTGGGCTCCACAGCCCCCCACACAGGCGCTCTGCAGCTGCCCCCAGGCCAGAGCCCCCTCATCCTTCATCTCTCAGAGCCGGCTCCCTTGGAGTGACAGCTGGTGATGAGACGATTCCCTGTCACACAAGGTGAGAGGTTTGATGACAGGCTAGGAGCCTTCCTGAAGGCCTCCATTGCTCTATTTCCGCTTTCTGTACTGTTCTCCCCCAGCCACAGGGCCACTTCGCTGACCCCGCACACCTAACCATCCACTCAGAGAAGCCACCGCCGCCGGGGCCGGCGCCCGCCTCCTTAATTACCCCACAGCTGCACACTCGAGGCGTGTGGGCCCTGCAGACTGCCAAACCTCCATGGGCGAGGCAAGTGGCTGGGAAGATGGAGAACAACCTTAAAGAAAAAAAGGGAAAGTTTAAAATCATTTTCCTTTTCTTTTCAAGACAGCGGTCCCTTTTCTCAGCATTTTAAATGGTTGCCAGGGAAACAGAGCAAGGGAGAGCAGAAAGGTTATATGGATACTGGATAAAGCTAATGCACTTTCTAAAAACACAAACTGACAAGTGGTTAAGACTCTGAAGCTTCTGGTAACATCTCATTTTCAGAGTTCCCCTTATAGCCTCGAGTACCTTGATATGATCATTAATAATATTTTAATCACTTGTAAACTCATTCGCCTCCATCAAAGGCATGGGCTGATGTGTTTCTTGGGGCATGACCTCATGCATCAGTTCTCATGGGGTACTTGGGATGAAGTGTCTGGCATATTGGACCACAGGTCCAAAGGCCTTGGCTTAAAAGACTTCTCCCTGTAAGCAAGTGGGCAGTCACTAAAATATAGCAAAATGCTGTGAAGTCTGTGTTCATTGGTCAGCCTTACAAGGAGCATGTGGCCACGGAAGTGTGAGAGTGGAAAGCAATTGGTGGGAAGGAACCAATTGGTGCATGTGTATACCAGCCAGTCTTCCTGAGAATACTTATCCTGGGGGGTGAGATTCCCCAGGGAACCACCTGCTCCTCCACAGGCTGAATATTTATTAGGGCTTGTTCACTTCAGTGAACATGTTCGTGAATCTTAGTTCAAACTTAGTCTCGCCACGGTGGCCTCTGGTGAGCATTTATAACTCCGATCTCTGGAGTATTGTTCCACTTTATATTTTCTGTGTCCCCTCAGCATCTATTTGCTCAATTTGTACCGTATTAATTTGCACATGTTTATTTATTGTCTTAGGTTCTCAAACCTCTCTATATTTCCCAGTGGAGTCTTATGTGTGGCTCTCCATAGCAATGCCTAATGCAGCTTAGCTTTTAGTCAATGAACAACAGAAACTCAATGCTTACTATATGCCATCTACATACTGCCGGTGCTTATTTATGAGCAAAAGAGAATCTGTTGCCTTGGCTGAGTGACTCAGTTGTTGGAGTATTGTCCTGAGCACCAAAAGGTGTGGGCACACACCTAAGTTGTGGGTTCAATCCTTGGTTGAGGCATATACGGAAGGAAACCATTAATGTTTCTCTCTCACATCTCTCTCTCTCTCTTTCTCTCTCTCTCTCTCTCTCTCTCTCTCTCTCTGCCCCTTTCTCTCTAAAATTCAATGGACATGTTCTCAAGTGAGGAGGGAAAAGAGAGAGAGAGAGAGTCTACTTAACTATTTGGCATTGGAGCCTTCCCCACAGCCCCATTGCACTAGTGCTTATGGTGGCTTAGATGACGCCCGTCATAGCTATGAGACACAGAGTGAATTCTCAGTGGGGAGCTACTGGGAAGAGCAAGCTTAAGAGACTGGAGGTGGACACCAGAATGATGTTCTAGGAATTCAAACAGGGAGACAAAAGCATCTATAAAAGTAGCTCGGGGCTTCCTAGTGACCGCTGGAGAACTCCAGCTGTATTATGGACAGGAAAGCACATGGGAGATGGACCAAGGGCACTTCGCCCGGGCGCAAAGGCTGAGTTCTCCTGCCTGAAACCAGGAGAGGGGATGCTACGCAGACATAACTTCTCCACCATTAAACATGTCACTTGTGTTCTAGGAGCTCTGCCAAAGCCATAGCATATTTTAAAAGGTAGTGAATATTAACAATGGACAAAATAAGCAAATGAGGCTTCAGGACCCATAACTGAGAATAGGATAACTTACAAGGATCATTTAGCATGGGGTGATTGGAATGGGCACACATAACACAAAACATTATATATGGGGTACTGTGTTGCAGAGATGTTCTGCCTAAGAGAACAGTCTTCTTATCTCATCTCCTGGAACAGGGGTGTCAAACTCATTGTCACTGGGGGCCACATCAGCCCCATGGTTGCCTTCAAAGGGCTGAGATAATTTTAGGACTGTATAAATATTTGTAACTACTCCTTAACCGTTAAGGAGTTGAAATTACATTTGGCCCTTTGAAGGCAACCACGGGGCTGATGTGGCCCCTGGTGACAATGAGCTTGACACCCCTGTCCTAGAATGTAAGCTCAGTTTTTGGCAAGATAGAAATGACACACACACACTTTTTCCATCCATATATGTTGTGTAGATGCTCCTATGCGTAACAGGACATTTTAAAAACTGTTTTTAATATCAACATGAACAGCAGGGACACCTGGACGAAAAGAAATTCTGGCCTAGCCGGAGAAAGACATCCTCCTATTCTGAGGAAGATGGAGCAAAATGTCAGTCCAGCTTCCCGGACCGAGTCATGTCACATCCTGTATTCTGATACAGAAGTTTGAGTTTCTCTCTTGATTTCCAGAAGAGAAGTATTTCTATTCTTCCAACCTGATCAATGAGATGAGAAGGACAATTCCTTTTTGAGAAACATTTCTTTAAAAATCCATTATTCCACGAATTATTTTTGTGCAATTCTGCGTAATTATATTTCAGGTAAAAAGGTTTGGCTGCGCTGTTCCGTAGCGACCTGAATGGCAACCCTTCTCTTCCATCGCTAGCACAGTAAGTGCTCGGTTCTTAGGATCTGGCTTCTTGTCTGAGGCCCAGTGCTGCTGCAGCTCTGCTATTCAAAAGGTCAGAACGACGCACAGTGATGTCGCAAGTGAAAGTAAGCTGAGGGGAGGTGAGCTCGGAGAGCCCAGTGAGGCCCTTCCCATAGTTTCTTTTTTGGAGGGCATTTCAGGAAGATGTCAATGGATTGAGAGTGGGGGGGTGGGAAGTTTTTCTTTATTTTCGGTTGTTCCAACTCTCAACAAATCCAAGCAGAATCTGGTAGAGTTAAGCTGGAATGAGCATGTCCTTAATGGGGCCTCCTACCTCCTTTGGATCCTAAATCTTAAGTATTTGCCTGCCATTTGCCATATGGTTCAGCAACTGGAAGTAATAACCAGCATTATCAAGCTGGGAGAAAGAGACCAAGAGAAAGGCCTTGGCTCAGCTTCCCGACTCCTGAACGTGAAGTGGAGGAAAGCCCCATGCCAGTGCATGGCATTTTAACGTACCAGAAATCTGCCTGCTAGGAATGGAGTCTCATCAGTGGTTTGCGATCTGATCAATCACATTGATGAATCCATTTGTCTTAGAGGTTCACAGGAGTTCAGAAGGAAGCGGAAGGATAGTGGGCAGAGAGCAAAGTTAGAGAGAGTATTGTGACATGTCACTTCCAAATTTATGTGTAATTCTGACCTAAAGTGTTTGGGATTACTGATGAAGACGTGTTTCTTAATATACAGTTTTATTGCACTATTAGACTTTACCCACTTATATGTATGCATACGAGGTCTGTCTGGAAAATGTCCAGCCATTGTTAATGTAATGAGACCGTTTGCACAACATCAATGTAACCTGGCAGCCAAGGAGAGCAGACTGGAATGCACATGCGTGAACCATGATGACTTCACTGTACCAGTCAGTGGGGGTGGGAGTTGCCATTGAGTGAGCATGTGTACAATGTGGCCATCACTTTGAAAATGACTGAGCAAATAGAGCAACAAATCTGCATCGGATTTTGCCTGAAGCTTGAATATTCCTCTGTGGAAACTATTCGGATGATTCAAAAGGCCGCAGCCATGGGCCACTGGTGATTGGCAGCTTCACTGCAACAATGCGCCCGCTCACGCGTCACGTCTTGTGCAGAGATTTTTTGGTGAAACATCCAATCATCCAGATGACTCAGTCCTCCTACAGCCCAGGTTTAGTGCCCTGCTATTTCTGGCGTTTCCCCAAACTAAAATCACCTTGGAAAGGGAAAGATTTCAGACCATTGAAGAGATTCAGGAAAATATGACAGGGCAGCCGATGGCGATTGGGAGAACTGTGTGAGGTTCCAATTTGCCTACTTTGAAGGGGACTGAGGTGTCATTGTTTTATGTACAGTGTTTCCGTTACCTTGTATCTTTTTTCAATAAATATCTCTATTTTTCATAGTGCATGGCTGGATACTTCCTGGACAGACCTCGTCTATGTGTGTGTCCGTGTAAAGATGTGTGTATGTGATGTGTATATGCATTCATTATATAGAACATAGGGCTGAGAATCATGACGGCGTCTGCGCTCCTGTTTAGGTCACTATCATCTCTCTGCAGTGATGTTTTAGGGTCTTCACCTGTGGGCGGCACTCTGCTGATAAAACTGACCAGACATTCACAGCCCAGTCACTCACACCGTTATCTTGCACCCTTCACTAAAGCAAGTCATTATTTTCCTTATAATGGCATAATTTTTTAAATGAATGATCGTCTTAAAATATACTGAGAACAATGCCATTGTTTGCATACTTTCAATGAGTAGAGTCAAAATCATAATCTCATGATAATGACTTACATTATTATATGAGTGGAGAAAAGAAAATCTGTTGAATAACTTCACTGTCTTTGGCACTGTTTTAAGAACCTTGTATATGTTTTCATTTAATTCTCTTAACGGTCCTAAGAGGTTAGAACTACTGTCCTTTTATGGGAGGAAAAATCTAGTCATGAGACTCCATGTGCGCAGGCGAGGAGCTGGGATTTGAACCCATATCTTTATAACTCCAAGGATCATGCTCTTCTAATATCATAAAGCATCAAAAATGTTTCCATATTTCTGACCTATCTGTGCTAGAAAGAAATAAAAGCATTCAAGTGAAGAAACTGGTTTACTTACGAGGACGTTTATTTTGGCCCCTGGGTGCCTGAGGTGCACGCAGAGTCAGAAGCTGGAGGAAGGGAACCGAAGGGGGACTGGGTCTGGTCACCTCAGTTTCAGAATCTTGCAACATGAGTGAATCCAGGAGACAGCGTTCGTCCTGTCAGACTCAGGATATAATGTGCTGCTTGTCAGAGGCTCCCTTAGGTAGTATTAATTGTGAGGAATATAGACATCAGGAAAAGGTAGGAAATATCGAATAGTGCACTCTATTTAACTTGTGTGGACACCCAACAAATGTTGGAATTGAACTTTGGATTTTACATCACATTATCCCCATCACAGTGACCTTTAAACAAGCTCCTTTACAATGAAAACTACATCATTATATCTCAATTACCGGGTACAATGTCTGACACACAGTAAACATCTCATGAATATTTATTGAAAATAAACAAATAAAAATAATTATTTCAGAATGAATGCAGAGTTCTGGTTGCCAACTTCCTTAGAAATTTTGTATTTTAAAATCGTATTCTTGGTGTTATAAGGCTTTTCCTTCATGGGCCACGTTTATTTTTTTTAAATTAAGTGGGATGAAAATTCATTTTATTTTGAAACTATTCTAAGGTATTCTGGCCCTATGGAGATACTCTGGGATATTATGAAATAAACTTAGGGAAATCACTGACCTAGATTCAGTACCAAGGTGATAGGTGCTACATAAATATAATAAATTATACAGACAGGGTTCCCTGGGCCTTTCTCTCCATCTAGTGCAGATGGTCCGGAAATAGTCTGAAAAAAAGCTAAGGAATATCTGAGGGCAAAAACATGTAACACCTCGAGCTACTTTCTCTACCCATGTTCAAGTTATTCTATGTAATACCAAATCCATTTATTCAACAAATGCATGCTGATGGGCTGCATCTATTTATGATGTGACAGACACGGGGCCAGATCTTCCGAAAGTCACCATGAACCCAGCTTGTCTGGTCCCTCCTCCCACGGAGCTCACAGTGAAGGGGCAGGCGAGTGACAGATGTTAATTAAGTGAAGACATAAAAAGACACATAGTAACTATGTTATTATTCTTGGTACTGCTTCAGTTAGAATACAAGTGCTACGTCTGAGTCTGCTCTCCTGTGTAGCATCTTTTTTTGACTCCTTATGTTTTACCAACGCTTGCGTCTCCTTTCAGTACCTGCCTCTTCTAAAGCGCTATCAAAATGTAGGAGTGAGCGGTTATATTCCAACACTGATCCAGATCAAGGGTTCTTTTTTCCTGAGGGCAGAATGAAAATCAAATAAAAATTCCTGACTTTTCATGATGGTACCCCGATAGCAGAAGCTAAATTAGACGTTGTTAAAATAAGTTGAAGAAGCCAGAAAGAGACCAAGGGACTGAGAAGCAAAGTTGGTGGGGTAGAGAGGAGCTGTGCTGTTGATTATACCGAGCACCTCACAGAGACCCAGTAGATGCTATTGAGGATGAGGATGAGGAGGTAGCTTTGGGCTCTGGTGCACTTGAGAGATGACATCGTTGAAGAATTCATAAACACTCAACTGTTAGCTCCTCCCCGCAACAGACATCCGGCCACAAGCTGGTGGGATGTCCCAGGAGACAGTTACTAGGTTGGCATCATGTCCTATCCATGGCATTTTTCCACACCTGCAGCAGCACCTTTCTTGTCTGTGGCTGGGGATTTGTGTCTGTGGGTAGGTCCTTTCCAGACCTTCACAGCTCTTTGAGAAGTTGTTTTCCAGAATTCCAATAACGCTTCTCAGCACGTTCACCTTTCTGGGAGTTTACAATAAAAGGTTTGAGTGCACCACATGCACTTAGAGTAGTTTATTTTTTTTTAATTAATGTAAAACAGCTCATCTGACTACTAAATAATTGAAGGTCTTAAAAGAAGACCACTTAAAATAAAGGGCCCATCTGGTATTGTGAAAACACTGGAAGCAATAATGAAGTATTGCGCCATGACAAACTAGCTGGTCATCTGTAGGATCCTTAGAGACCTGCTTTCCTGCGTTGTCCACAGTGGGAAGCGCAGCACAGCCTGAGGGGTGCTGCAGCGGGTGAAGGGTGGGTGCCTGTTTCTCTGTGGGCCACACTTTCTGTTACAGTCTTCCTCATAGGTCAGGGGGCATCCGCTATAGGAGTAGCGATTCGATGGACTCCTTGGGCTCCTCAAATCTGAAGAACAAAATAAATTTACACTAGTGTGGAGGTGTGTGCACTTGTGTGTGTGAGGGGAAGAGAGTGCTTGAAGTTCTTAGAACAAAAACTAAGGTCAATGCTTTTGTAACCCTCTGACCTTGGGGAATTTTCTTGTCCTAAGCAGAAGGCAAGAGGTGCTTTCATGCACTTAAAATCATGTTCGCTAGAAAGATGAAGAAATTAACCCAACGTTTAAAAAATCTGACTCTAGAGAGAGCTTTGACATAAACTTCCATTTTTTTCCCCTTTCTTAGTTTAAAAAGGAGTTAAGAAGCGATGCAGACCGGTTTTGGTTTTAAGGCACGAAGCCCTCGCTGGCTCGCTGTGCTATGAAAGCATATGGGCATGAGGGTTGAGGTTTCGAGTTCACCAGCTCTTCATTCTTTAAGCACGGCCAATCCGTCCCCCCTCTCAGGCTGCGCCCCTGCTCTCAAGTGAGGACAATGACACACTATCAGTGGAGCACAGTGCCCACTTCATGCTAAGTGCATGTTCTCTTCTTAATTTCGTCCAGTACATTCATCCAGTCATCCTCCAGATCGGAAGCTAGGTGTCATTCATGTTGGCTCATCGGCTGATAGGAGGGGGCAGGGCAAGAGTGGGCATATTTTATAGAAGTGAAATATCGGAAAGCTTCCCACTGCATTCTGCACATAGAGTTACTAACGGCTGCTGTTCAACAATTGTCACACATTTTCTACCTTTGATCCGTGGGAGAGCTGTGTAGCAGGTAGTAACCTTCAGATGCTCAGCTCTCTTTTCCTTCCTCCTGATTTTCCTTAATCCCCATAGCATCTATCTCATAGTTTATTCTGAATCTAGACTAGGGGAAATAGAATTGCTTTATTACTGCTTAAAGTAGCCCAAGGCCTTTGACCCAGTAATTTCACCCAAGAATAATTTTTATGAAGAAATAACTCAAAAGTTGGAGGAAGGTCTCCACACAGCATGATTTTTAATTGGGGGAAAAAGTACAAGTAAAAGTCAGCACTATGAGAATGGTTAAGAAAATTATTCTATATTTCTTCAAGGAATTATTTTAAGTAAAAATGATAAAGAGCATATACTATTATGGAAATAATGGTAGCAGATTAATCAGTAAAATGAAAACATAAAATTTACTTATGCTATAACTATGTGATTATTCACACTTACATGTACATAAGTATTAATTTATAGAAGATCTAAAAAATACATGATATGTAAAAAAATTGGGATTGTATGAAGACTTTTCATCCTTATTGTTTTTATAACTGTTATGATATGAAACAACAAAAATTCCTGAAGTAAGTATTGGGGGACACACGAGTGTATTCTAAGAATTAATCATTTGCCTTGGTAAAATAAAAGATGGGGGAAGTCTATCTTTTTTGAAACTCATTTTACAATTCTTTCTATCCTCATTTTCATAATCCCTGACCTCTTTGCCACCTACCTCAGTCATTGAAAGATTGTGAAAACGGGCAAATGACCCCCTGTTTTGGGTCAGACCACTCTCTCTCCAAGAGACAGTGTCCCCGTGGCAGAAATTCAACCTCCGCCTTTGAGGTATGATCTTCAAATCCAAGCAACAGAATCCATTTCACTTTTATCCATCATATTCCACAGCCACAGATGAAATATTTTATCATTCTGGCATTCTAATAATTACTTATTGCTATATAACAACTACTATGAAGTCACTATCTTAAAAGAAAACATGAATAATCTGAGTCCATTTCTATGAGTCAGTCACTCTGGAGTGGCTTAGCTGAGGAGTGCTGGCTGAAAGTCTCTCAAAAGGTTCTAGTCCAGATAGTGATTGGAGCAGGAGTCGTGAAGGGTCACCGGGCTGGAGGATCTGCTCACTGGTCCCCTGGCTGGTAGGTGTTGTATGTTGACATGAGGACGCGTGACCTTACAGTGTGAACCTCTCCACAAAGCTGTTTGAATGTTCTGACAGCAAGGCAGTAAATCAGGAGAAAGGTTATAGTGGAAACAGCAATGAATTTTATAGTCTTGCCTCAGGAATCACATGCTCTCCCTTCTGCTGCAGTTCATTGGACACACGGGGTGGTAGTAATCCAGTGTAGGAGGGTTCTGCACAAGGACTCACTTACCAGGAGGCAAAGAGGGGTGGGGATATTTTAGAGGTTGGCTACCACACTTCACCCTCTGACCCTTAATGATCCACATGCCTTAAGATGTCAAGTTCACTCATCCACTGCCAATTACAGTATCAGCTTGAAGTCCAGAATCTTGTTATTTGTATCAGACAAGGTTTAAGGGAGGACAAGCCTCCTCTGGTGCATTTTCTTGCATATGACTCCATTAGTACAGTTCCTCTCAATTGGAAGATCTGTGAGCTGAAATGATAGTTACTTGCCCCCTTCCTACAACCACACACACACACACACACACACACTCACACACTCACTCTGTCATATACCTTTAACATATAATTGTGGGATGTTAAATTGTGGGAATAGCGCAAATGGTATAGACCACCCAATTCCAAAAACGGAAAACAGGATGTGCATAGGACTCATTGGTTCATAGCAATTCTGAAATTCAGCAAAGTACTATGGACAGTGCTTGATTTGGATTCATGGCCTGGGAATAATTCTCCATGGTTCTTGGCTCTTCCCTCTAGGCTCTTGGTTTTATCTTCTGAGTCATCCTTCCTTTCCCATTAAAGGTAGCTTATATTTTCAGGTGCGTATGACTTTTTTTCTGCCTATTTCTTGTATATACACATTTAGGCATCCAGATCTCTAATTTTTTTTGTACTGTGTCTGTCCTTTTCTATTCAACCTGGCAAGATTCCTGCCAATGCAATACTTTTAAAAGTGGAGGGGTTCCCTGTGAATATTACTGGGTTTATTCTGTCAGACAAAAGGCATATTCACAAGTCTTTCTAGACAAGCTTTGGTCCACCTCAAGCTTTTGCTGTGAAACATCATATTTAAGCTTCTTAGAAGCACTTTTGTTTTACTGAATCATTCTCCAAGACACCAACCGAAGTGTTTCTGAGATCTTAGGCAAAGGTTTTGGATCCACATTGTCAATTTCATCTCTAATATCAAGTTTTTCTGAGAATTTCTTAGCTTCAGTTATTCCCAGAAAATTTTCTTTTAAAATTTGACATCATTTGCCATCTAGAGATTCTGGCAATATTCAAGATTACTAAGCCCTGGCTCCTTTATATTTGATAGTCCTTCCTTTAGGACTCTGTCCTCTCTAAGTTTACTATGAACAACATGAAAAATCAGTGGTACCTTCAACAATGTGCCTTCAAGTCAGACCTAAATCACCTAGGTAATAAAGTACATCTCCTACTTTCTCTGTTTTTGCAGGCAACAGTGTTAGTAAACTTTCTGTTCACCATATAAACAATTGCATTTCTTCCCATCTAGTAACTTTCTTTAAATTCTCATGATGGCCTTCTTAAGAGCTATATAAGCTTATGCTAACAGTTTCTTTTGACCTCTTTAGGCTTTTACTAACACCTAGCTCAATACCCTATCCCCTTTTGCATTGCCTGCATGTTTTTTATTATTGACAGCACCCATTTTCTAGGTACCAAATTATATATTAATTTTTTTATTGCTCTGTAGGAAGCTATTCACAACAGTCAGTGGATTAAAACAGCACTAAAGTTGATTCTCACACAGTTTCTGTGAATCAGAAATTTAAGAGTGACTTCGCTGTGTGGTGCAGCCTTTGGTTTCTAATGCATTTGCGTCGTGATGTCCGCCTCCAAAGGCATGACTGGAACTGAAGGATCCGCTTCCAAGTCAGTTCACTCATGTGGCTGGCAGGTGGGTCCTGGCTGTTGGTGGGATGCTCCGGTTCCTCACCTTGTGGGCCTCTGGTGCTGCTCGAATGATTCCATGACATGGAAGTTGTGAGCGATTCAGACCAAGGTGGAAATTGCAAGTCTTTTATGGTCTATCCTTGGCAATCACACATCATTTTGGATACAGTCTATTAGACACGCAGGCCAGCCATGATTCAACATGGGTGGGTTCTGCCTAAGGAGGTGAGAATTGTTGGGAGCATTTTTGAAACTGGTAATCAGAAAGACTCTTTACATCAAAATATGAAACTCTGTTGTGTGTGTATGTGTGTTCATTTTTGGCCATTCCTTGCATGTTTACTATGTAGCAATAACTGTACTAAGTGCTTCAGATGTATCATTATACACAGTCTTCATAAAAACACTGAGATAAATGCAATCTTGCAGATTTAAAAAGCCCGAGGCATAGAGAGTTTAAACAATTTTCTCGGTCATATCTCTACCTCTAGTAATGGTAAAATTGGAATAAAATCCAAATTGTATGGAGTTCAATTCCTGAGATTGTAACTGTGTTTTGATACTGCTTTTTTCTCCAGCCACATTCTCCCTTACTTTTGATTTCTTCCCAGTAGTATTCCTGTCTCCAATTTTAGCAACTCTAAGCCCTTCTTTCTCTCCCAATCTATCACCCTCCCCTAGACTCATTTCATTTCCTACTCAGCTCTGATGCAATGGTTCATCATTTCCCAATATAGCTTCTTCTCTCTGTTACCTATAGGTTCCATCTTCAGGTTACTGATTGCAGCTGAAGGAAATCGGGTAACACCGGATTTATGCCACTATAAATTTGTAGCTTCCAGCCCTTCTCTTATCCTTGGCCAGAACACTTTCTGATTCGTCAGATTGCTATTCTGGATCTTCACTTCTCTCCTTGAACCTTCAACCTCAGCCAGTAGAATGCTATTCTAATTTAACCACAAACACACGCAAAGGAATTTATCTATGTTCACCTTCATTCCTCTAAAAATTATGTGCATTTTACCGTTCGAGATCAACCCTTCTGCTTACTTTTTTAATCCTCTTTCTGCTCAGATACTTGGATTGCTGTTGCATCAGTTATCTCCTCTGTCTTTCACCTATCTTTCTTTCCACCTTTTATTTTGTTATCTCCATTACCTGACTAATGTGCCTCCTAGGACTATACGCTCTCTCTCCAATGGTGAAAGACAAACACCATATGATCTCACCAACAAAACAAACAAATGAGAAAAATAGAACCAGAGACATGGAAATAAAGACAAACTGACAGTGACTAGAGGGAGGAGGGAGATAATGAGGGAAAGAAGGGGAAGGGGCAAGTCAAGGCCATGTATAAAGGACCAATGGACATGGACACAGGGTCGGGATTGACTGTAGGAGGGGGTGGGGCAGGGGAGAGTAGTGGGGGTGGGGAGTGGGACAACTGTAACTAAACAACAATTAAAAAATAAAAATAAAAGAAGTTTTACCTGAGGCTATTTTCTTTTTTAGTCTTTCATCCATGTTAAGTGTATGATCTCAGAACCATTTTATCTTTGTGGTGATTTTTATCTTTATTTATTCTGATCTTTATTTGTGATTTTAATTATAAAGTGAAACCTATAGTTGAGAGAATGTGGAAGAGTGTGAAAAGTTTATTAGCAATGAAAGGTTTCTGCTCACCACCTTCTACTGCCCCATCTTATTTCCCAGAGGAACTGCCTTTCATCATTTAGTGTTTCTCCTCCAGCCACGCTGCACTAACAACTCCACTTCTACTGCCTTTGCCTCCTAAGCCCCATGCTATTTAACTTCTGTTCCTCATGTAAACTCCTCTGAGGCTGCTCCTGCAAAGGTCCTGATTGCCCTCTAAACACTGAATCCAAAGGACACACTTTAGTCTTTATCATTCAAGACTTTGCTGCTTTATTTCATGCACTTCACTTATCCCCTGGCTCCTCCTTTCCTACCATTCAACCATCTTTCATGGCTTTTCTTCACCTTTGGACATTTCTTTCATGTCTTCTAGAGTCGGTCTGCTAGAGCTGTCTCTTACACACTGGGGTTTTCCAGGTGTCCACCTTCACCTCCTCATTGTGCCCAGAATTTATATCTACCGTCATGGTTACAATTACCATTTTGTGCTGCTGATTCTCATATCTCCAGCCTAGACCTCTGATCTGAGGTGTGTGTATGGAAATGTTTCAAACAGCAACCTCAAACTCAGTGTATTGAAAATAAACTCACGAAGCCTCTCCTCATTTGCTACTTCATCGATAAATTCCTCTTAATAACAATACAATCCACTCAGTTGCTTTGGTCAGAAAACTGGGATTTATTCATAATTCTTTCCTTCATTTGCACCCCTTCACGCATGAGTAGTCATTGAAGAGAATAGGTATTCTGTTCTTAATATGTTTTAGATCACTCACATTTTCTCCAAGTTCCCTGACAGTGACTTAATTTAGGTCCTTATACATGAATATATATATATGTACTTGATATTTTTCTTCCTTTTTTCCATTGCTTAAGTTGTTCCCTCTTCCTAAGACACCTTCTTTAGTGTCCCCACCCCCTTAGCTGTCTGCTCATCTTCAAGAATCAACTCCAGTCACATCTTCTAGAAGATCTTTTCTTAAGCCCCGTCAGAGTTACAAACGCTAATGCATGTGGTGCCATAGCATATTCTGATCACCTCCAACATAACATGCAGACATAGAACCTTATGGTGGTCTCCTGCTGTGCCTAGCACATAGCAGATATTTCAGAAAATGTTGATTTTAGTAAGTTCACATTATCAAGTCAACTCAACTTGAAAGTATGGACTGACTTCTGTTTTGTAGGATATAAAGCTTTGGTTCATTACTTTGTATTAGTTTTATCTAGAGAACCAGTCTTTTTAGATCTTTAGACTGAGGTTAACTTGGGTAGATGGCATTGCCATGTTCAGTAGGAGTGTTAGACTCTTCTCCTGACAGTTTGTGTCTATTTGCTTTTGGTCCATGTTCACCAACTTCCAGTTGTCCTGAATTTCTTGGATACTAAGCTCCTCCTTGATCCTCTAGATATGCACTAATACAGTAGATACTAGATATAGTTGACTACTCAACTTAAATTAATTCAGATTAAAAATGTAATTCCTCGGACACACCATCTGTATTTCAGGCACCCAACCCTATTGGATAGCGCAGATTCCAGAGCACCTCATCGTCATAGGCAATTTCACTGGGAAGTGAGGCTGTAAATATAACAACAAAGCAAACAAACGAACAAAACATACACACAAACACACACCTTTATCTTCCACCAAAGTCTCCTTTCCTAAGTTTCCAGCGTTCTGAGTTTATCCCTCCAAATTCTTTCTTGGGATGTTGAGTTTTCCAGACTCTTATTCATCAGCTGGTTCTCCCAGTCTGTAAATGGGGCTTCCTGTGATGATGTCAGCCAGGTTCCTTTCATCTTCCTGGTGCAGATTGGAGTCTTGGTGTCTGGTTCCTGGAGTTCTCCTTTGTTGGTCAAGCAGATGTTCAGCTGCTGTCTGTCCATATCTATGCCTGTCTCATAGTTTGGGCTCAGGGACGTTCAAATGCCCAGCTGACTTTCAAAGCAGAAATAACACCTGCTCTTGATCCCAGTAAGCATTCTACCTTCCCCTGGTCCGCTTTATCAGGAGAGCTCTTCTGCCGGTTCCCTTTAGCAATTCACCACTCAGGTTCTTCCTGAGTCCCATTGCCACCTTTTTATATTATCAAAATCACATTTCCCAGAGGAGAAAATAATTGACTGATAGCATCTACCAAGGGAAGATCAGAGCTATTATAGAGCTATTTCCCATAGCGCTATACTTTATTTGCTTTTAGAGCATTTTATTAAGAGGAGATTATTTTGGCTTTATTTTTTCCCACCACTGTTGAGATAATTAGCATAGAACATAGTCCCTCATTATGTGTACTCTATGGATGGATTTGTGTTACTTATTAACATTTATTTAATTAGTCCACCACATGGGGCTCCTACTATATGCACAAATAAGGTGCATGGACGTCTCTATGCAAATGAAACATGTACCTTGTTCTCACAATCAGTTGTTTCTTTGCAACAATGACTCAGGATGTATTGGTCTGGTAAAGCACCCCTTTCATGCCGCATGAGAGAAGTTCTACTCCACTTCTGCAGGGAAATGTTCAAAACATCTTTTCACCTCCTTTGCAGTGTATCAGGGCCTGGGTTCTCCCTTCCTGTGGCTCCTGATGACTGCCCTCGCTCATCCTCCAACAAAGATGGTCTTACTATTTCCTGACAAACCCTACGACTGCTCTTCAGGATCCCTGAGCATGCAGACCATGTGGTCCGATCTCCAGAAGCGTTAGGAATCAGCTCGATCCTGCCTCAAGCTGGACCCATTTTGATTAAATAAATGTAAGGGCTTCCAAGTCCTTCTCCAACGTAGAAGTGCATTAAACGTTGGCTAATGAAACTTAGAAGAATAAAGGGGACGTCACAGCTGTCAGGGAGACCCAGAGCATGCTGCAATGACCATTAGAACCCCGAGGTCTTCTGTTCCAGCCCAGGTTCCCAAGCTGTTTGACCTTCGTCTGATGTGGGTGTGTTGCCCAAGTTGCAACATGGGAGTGTTCAGTGCTGGTTTATCACAGCTGGAGGACGTAGGAGGCACTGCTGTTGAATGCTCTGTTGCCGTTTTAAGATCTATCAAATACCAGCACATGAGGATCTTGAAAAGTGGTACCTGGGTATGCATGAGGTGGGGTGGCCCTCACCGGAACGGTATGGAAATATTAGCATCTAAAGTCCACCGGGTACAATGTGTCAGGGCAGTAGGTGCAGGGAGTCGGTGGGGCACTCACTGATCTTCCTTTTGCGCTGTGACTGTTCCTGTGCCCTTCACCAGAGCCCTTTGGGAAGAAGGGCTGCTTTCATTCCCTAATTGACTGTTCTTTCACATGGAAATCATTTGCTTCCCTTCTGCTTCTACTTCATTTCCTCCTCCTCCTCCCCTAGCTCCTTCGCCTTCTTATTATTCCCTTTTTGTAAACTCACCGGGCCACAGTATTGTGGTGGTAAGCGCACAGACTCGGTGGCCAAGAGAATTGAACTGGAATCCCTGCTCTGCTACACAGTTACTGTGTGTTTTGGAGAAATGTAAGTGACTTCTCTGAGGCCACTTTCCTCATCCCTAAGGGCATTAGTGAGATTTTCTCAGTGGTCTTTCGGGGTCATTACAAGGAGGAAGGATGTTAATGTGGGCTAAAGGCTTGGCACATAGGGAATATTTCATTTCATTAATTCAGCAAATATCTATTAGCACCTGCCGTGTGCCCGGCACTGTTCCAGGCACTGGAGTCACAGCAGGAATATGTTACCATAGAGGCCACACTCCAATCAGCAGAGACCTTCACAAGCAGACCAATGAACATATGCGTCAGGTGACGGACAGTGCCAGCATGGAGAGTAATTGGTAGTTATCATTTGTATTCCTGTTGCTATTTTAAGTTACCTGCTTGCTGGCCCTTTCCTCTCTGCCTAGCTCCGCCTTTGTCTCCCCTCGCAGTTCTGCACCCCCCAAACCACACCCTCACATTGATTCTAGGGCAGGAGGCCCCAGCCAGTTGGCATCACTCTGCTTGAAAGAGAGAGATCAAGTATGGCAAAGGAATGATTTATGAGACTTCCGTCAGTCAGGCAGGTCACTCTCCACATATTCTCAAAGAATTCACAGCTCCGTTCCTCCCAGGGCTAAGGGAGCCTGGCTGGAGACCCAGACACGCAGGGGCCCAGGCAGGCTGTCTGTGTCCACCCCGGATTCTGAAGGAGCCGTGGTGGGGAAGGGTAGGTCATAGGCTTTAGTTTCTCACCAGTTTCCCCCGTAAATCAAAGTTTGATGCTGTTCTTGAAGATTCCAGGTCTCCGCGTGGCACACATGTTCCTTCCTGCTCAGCCCTGGTAGGAAGCCACTGTAGAACAAACTGCCGCCCCCCTCAGCTCCCACGCCCTGTCCTGTCTTCCCGTCAGCTCCGTGACAGCTGGCGCGGGGCTCGCCTTTACCTGGCAGATTCCATGCCTGCTCGCAGGCTCAGCACTCCCGGATTTAAACAGGTTGCCTATCTTTCTTTTCAAAGAGTAGGTATTTAAAAAATGGGGAACTAACCCTCCCCAGGAAATAATTTTGCATGGCTGTCGAAGGCTTTTCATTCTGTGAAGTATTTTCCAGGTTGAATGCTCTAGAGCAGAGGTTTGAACTCCCAGGAGACTTTGAAAAACCCAATGCCGGAAACACACCTGGGCCAATTAAATCGTCATTTCTGGATGTGGCATGCAGTGTCAGTATTTTTTAAAGCTGCCCAGATGATTCCTGTGCGCAGTTGAGGTGTCGAGTGCTGTCCGGGGCCTCGGGCCTGGGCTGGCCTGGGCTGGCCTGGAGGGCAGCTGCACTCCCATTTACGGAGCACATCCTAAGGGCCAGGGCATTAAAGGGAGGACAAGAGAGGCCTTTCCTCCCAAGGAGGACAGGGTCTGACACTGAGAGGACTCAATACCTGTTGGTGGAGTGCATGGACAGGTAAATGAGGGAGCTTACAAGTTCCTGGGAGAAAGAGAGATGCCAAACCTCTCCTCCGATGAAGCTCTAAACACGGGTTGGGGGCGGGGGGGGGAGGTTGGCTAGCTCTATGATGCCCAGCGGGCTCTGGACACAGGCTCTCAGGTTTGCAAGCCACTCACCTCGCTGCGTGGACTAAGGAGAGTGACTCCACTTCCCCGCTTGTTTCCTTCTCTGTAAACGGAGCTCTTCATAACACCTACTTTAAACGATGAAGAAATTAGTTGACTGATGTGTGTGTATAGTGCTCATGACAGAGACTGGCATAAAGTGAGTCCCCAATAAATGTTACTATCAGCGTAGTGGTGAGTGTTGATAAATGTGTCGGAGTTGCCTTGGGAGCGCAGGCAGCACCGGGGCCAATTCTGCAGGGGCTCGGGAAGGTCCGTTTGTAAGGGGCATGACAAGTGAGTTCGACTATAGAACTTTTTTTAAGAGTCCATTCATTGTTTTAAAGACTTTATTTATTTTTTTTAGAGAAGGGAAGGGAGGGAGGGAGAAAGAGAGAGAAACATCAATGTATGGTTGCCTCTCTCGTGGCTCCCACTGGGGACGTGGCCTGCAACCCAGGCATATACCCTGACTGGGAATCGAACCTGCAACCCTTTGGTTCCCAGCCGGCACTCAATCCACTGAGCTACGCCAGCCAGGGCTGACTACAGAATTTTTTAATACTGAAAAACGAAGGAGGAGACAGGACGTGGGCAGGGAGCTGGGCAAGATGGAGGGCATTCCAGATATTTGGGACCGTGACCTGGATATGTGCTGAGTGACCTGTCCCTTTAAAGGAGTAGACACAGGCGAAAGCAGCCGGGTCATATCCTATCACGAAAATACCCTGGTGCTTGGGCTCCTGCTCCCTCTTACACGGTCCTGCTTTGGGGCCAGGGGAACGGACTTGCCCAGACCATCCTGCCGGGCCCGTACACTTACTTAAGCTACCTAAGCACCTCCTTCGTTCTACAAGGAGTCAATTCAATATTTCTTCTGTAACTGAGACAAATCTCATAAGCCACAAACCTTGGCTAAGGTTGGAAAACTGTAACTTCAATGTTTTTTTTTTAATACCTGAACTTAATGTCTCCATTTTGCTCAGGGGCAAGAACAGTCAATTCAGAATCAATTGTCAGTGAAGATTTTCCTCTCGCTCTTCGAGGTGACCTTGACATTTGAAGTGTACGCTGGGTACACTGTGCTGGGGAGGCTGGACGTGGGAGGGGCTTCAGTTTCTGGGCCCCCTTTGGCCTGGAACTGCCCCCAGAAATGTCCTTGTGCTGCCAGTGTGGCTCTTCGTTCACTGGCTCCAATGTCCCCAAAATACCTTGGGGCACTTCTGCAGGCCCTCGTGTGTCTGTCTAGGTCCTTTTGCCTAAAGATCTCACACACAGGCTTCCCTGGGCCAGTGAACAGCTACTCCATTCTCAGCGGCTTCCCCACTGGCCACTCTGCAGCCAACAGGGTTTCTGAGGGGCTGGGCAGCAGTGAGTGGCAGAGCCCAGGCCCCACCCCAGGTCTCTTTGGCTGAAAGCCCAAGTCCTTGACCTCTCTGTTATAATGCCTCACCTCATCCAAGGTGTGATGTTATGCAGAAAATAAACCCCAAAACAAACAAAAAAAAAAAAACAAGTGGAAGTTCAAGATATTGTTGAGAAATTTGGCATTAATACATATTTTGGGTAAATAAATACATATTTTAAATGTGCTACAGTCATTCTTTATATAAAAGCATCCTGTGGTGAGTCCCTTTGAAGTGCAAAACAACCTTTTTCTAATTGCCTGGCTATTTGCTTTGTCGTTGCTTCAGTAGACTTGGTGTGCCAGGTTTTCCTTACACAGGGCATATGTCCAGGCTCTCTGTTCAGCCTGGAATGTTCCATTCTCTGAGATTTAGTGGAGGCAGCTCCAGAGCATCATCCCTGAGGGCTGATCTAATCAGCCTCCATTCCTCATGGTTCTCTTGATGCATTTCCATTTAATTACAGGGTATCAAGAGTACGCTGTGAAATTTGCATGAAGACACAGGTAGCAAATAAAGCGATGTGACATTTTAGTGATACCAAAGTGGTAGTTAGAACTCTGCCTTTGGATTCAAGGGCAAGGCTTTGGGGTCTGCACAGATTTGCCTTGTCTGCTGATCTTGCTCCAGCTTCTTGGAGAGAAGTAAGAAAGGAGGAGAGAGGGAGGTGAGGAGTCACACTCCCTCAGAAATCCTCCTACTGCTAATGCAGGCAGATGGCATGGCAGGTAGGTGCCATAAAAGGCAAGTGTTTCCATTAAATATGCTGTTACAACAAACTAGTGCGCGCTTCACTAGGATCCCAGTATTTCTCTTTGCATCTGGACTCACTGAGGACTGTTCATCTTTGTCCTGTCCCTGTTCCACTGTCATTTCTGTCACTCTCCCTACAGTCCAGACACGTGCTCGGGGACTGCAGCGGTGTCTTGAAATGCTTATGTTTTCATCTGCTCAGATTCATTTAAAACAAGAAGAAAAACCAACCATTTTAGATTAGCTTTCTTTTTAAAATGCAGGAAGTTTCTTCAACCATGTATACCCCTCTGAAAAACAACTTTATAAAGTGGATGTGATATGAGTTTAGATACTTGTTAGAAAGAAAGATGGAAAAGAAAACACATTCTCTTTGCTTCCTCACATAAATATCTGTCTTCTTAAAAAAAAAAAAAAAATCCCCAAATAGCTTCAAACACTTACCCTATTTTAGTCACGGATCTCTTTCCTTCTCTTCACCTCCAAATGCCTTGGAAGCCCAGGCTATTTTTGTCACCTCCCCATCCTTATTTCCTCGTAGCCTTCGTTTACTGCAATCTGGACTCCACCCTGCCAATGTGTGGGAGCAGGCCAGCTCGCTAAGGACCCCTCGTTGGCATCTCCAACGTGGACTTCACGTTCTATTGCCAACATTTCCTCCTGTAGGCATCTGCCTTTCCACCGCCAGAGGGATCTCTCCAAAATGCAAACTGGATCTGATACTTCTCTGCTGAACATTCTGTCTGGCGCCCCAGATCACATGGCCTTGAGGGTCCCTGGGCCCTTTCTGCCAGCATCCCCTGCTGAAGCATCCTGCGTTCTTAGCCGCAGAAACTTCCCCCGTAGGTGGTTCTTTCACACTCCTTCCGGGCTTTGCCCAAGCCACTGATTCTGCACCTGACTCACCATTCTCCTCGTTTGTTGCTTTGTTGGTGACATTAGCCATCTGAACTATCCCCTCACCTGTGAAGTTTCCCAACTCCACCCACCAGGCAGGTCACACGTACCTCTATTAGAATATGGGTCACATGGCACTCAGTGTCCTGCCAGACACCAACGCTCCAGTCAGTGGGACAGGACCCACTTCTCAGATCTGTGTCTCCAGGACTGAAGAAAGTTCTGGGCTTTGTTGGCTAAACAATATAATGTCGAATGAGTGAAGGAGTGAATTCATAAAGGGATGAATTAGCACTAATTGTAATTTAGATCCTAAAGTGTTAATCTGTGTGGGATGATGTCATAGAGAAGTAATAGGGATTTATATATAAGGGATTTAAATTTTAAATTTAAGTGATTGCTGATTAAATTATCTATGGAGATAATTTTAAGTGATTTATCCAGAATGATGTAATGAATTTGCCTTATGTTTAAAAACTATACGTAAAGTTATTAGGAAAAAATATGAGACATTTGTCAAATTGTAGTTTTAAAATAGTTCAAGTACACAAGGTAATAATATTGTGTGACATTTTATAAAGAATTTTATAAATAGGTTTTCTCCAACTATGCCCTATCTCCAGCTAATTTTCTTGCCAGTTATCTCAATAATTGGATCCTAGGTCAGTCTTTATCTGTCTAAAAAAGTTGACAATAAAATGGACATTTAGAAATGGTATCTCCATAATTCTATCCAGAATAAATTTCCTGGTAAATAGTGAGCCAATTAGAGAAATATATGTGTGCTGATAAGCTTTTGAAAGCCACACCAGTGAGCTAGCGGAGACTTTTAAATGCCTGAATCCATCAGTAACTTTGAATTGACAGCTCTTTTTGACAAACTCAGTTTTTAACTCCAAGTAGCTTCTTCTAGAGATTTTAAACAGGATGTTTCGAAAAATCAGTTCAGAATTTGAAACAGGTGATCGTTTATCTTTTCCAGACACTATGTAAGATGGTAAAGTCATGGCAGGCTGGAAGAAGGCTGTCTCCAGGGTGACAGTCCCTTGCAGAAATGAGTGTGTCCAGGGTCTGGCCAACAGTCTGCTGCCCAGGCCACAGAATGGTTCATGTATATTTGTAACAGGGTGCAGCCAAGTGGGGGGAGGGGGGCTGTGCAAATAGGGATTTGTAATGGGGTCCAGAACTCAGGGTGTCCAGGAAATATTAGAAAAAATGTATATAGGATGTCCTCACCCCCACAAGTCTGAGCTGGGGGATGCGACTCCTGGAGCAGGGCCATTGAGAGCTGGTTTGCACACTGACAGTTTCACAGCTAACCTCTGGCACGGTCATTTAACATATCTATAACCTTTAACGGGTTTCATAAATATGTTAAATAGCTGTGGCCCTGCTTTGAGCCAGGGGGATGGGAGTGACTTCAACCCATGATGTAATTGGGAGGCAACTCCCCCTGGTTACAGAGCCTGCATAAGAGCTTGGAGATGATTGGTCCATGCCATGGGCCACACCTGCCCGGGGAATGCTGGGAGCGCAGTAAAGCTGGAAAAATACAGGAATGCTGGCAGCTGTGGCCAATTGTGGGAGGAGTCGGAAATGGTGCAATTGAGGAAGATTGGCGCTGGGATTTAAATCAGGCGCGGCAGCCATTCGGCGTCTTTTGGGGACCAAGAAGCTTGGGCAGAGAAGAACCACGGACTTCTACTTCTTTTTCTGAGGTATAGCACCAGACTAGGCAGAGGGGGAAGGAAGGACTGTGCGTTTGTGGGTATTCTAAAGGACTTTGGGATCGCAATGAAGACATTAAGTCATTACTCTTAAATTTGTATAACTCTTTAAATAAATAACCCCTTTCCTTCTCACCAATCTCCGGCATTGAGAGACATCTTTCCATGGTAGTGGGCAAGGCAAACCTAGTATGGGGAGGGGGACCCCTGGAGCCCAAGGGTGGGTCCATTTGGTAAAAGTACATCATTCACCCACTCCTTGGTCTCTTCTATAACATTTTGACCATGGACCTTGGTTAGGAGTCCTATCTCTAACTCTGTCAAGGCAAACACTTATTTTAGTAGCAGCCTAGAGCCCACCAGTCTCTCTCGCATGGGCTAAACCCACAAAAGGTGAATCCATGTATTTGTCGTGGTCTCTTTTCCGCTTTCCAATACAAGGACTCTGTTCTGCAGGCATGTTTTGTCTGCTGATGGAATCCTCTCTCTGTGCTGGGCCTGACCTTTGGCAGATGCTCACTTAACTTCAACTGTTTCCAAGCAGTTTACTGCCTCAGACACTGGTGGGAGCTTACCCAGGCCTCTTAGAGCTACGTGTGTGAGAACAGACAATTCCGGACCGACGCGTGCATGGGCAGGTGGGGCCCGTTTTTACAGCACCTGGCAGAACTCCACCCCTCCTATTCTGTCCCACCTGCTAAAGTTCGATGAACATCTCAAAGCTTTTGTTAGAAGACACCCATGTTTATGGGTTTTTATTTTAATAGAAAAGAATATCAGAGCAAGTACTACTCCTTACCTCTCTCCCTATCTCTTACTTTTCTCCATGGAAGATAGAGTTATTTATTTCTTAGGTGAGTTTATGAGATGGAATCTTTCTGTGGGAAGTCAACCACTTCTGGTTATATATATATTTCCAATTTGGAGTAAAGTGAGAAAAGGCCCCTTGTAGCTATAGCCACACTATCTCATCTTATATCAGGAATACAGTTGGCACATTTATCTCTGGTCCTCTGTCAATCTCTCAATTAATTCCGAACTCTGGACAGGAAGATGTTATTTGTACCTGCCCCTATGCGCACACGCACATGCACACACACCCCTCCACCACACAGGATACACCCTTACTACCCATGGAGTATGACCCACTTCTCTGTCTCACGCAAAGGCAGTGGAAGAACTCTGCACCCTCTACCGAGAAAGGACACAAAAGGGAGTGTCTTCCGGAGCTCTTCAGGACAACACCCCTGTGCCAGTAGCCAGTCCGTCCTTGACCCTCTGCCGGGTAACTTGGGGTTCTATGCCTGTCGAATCCCGACCCCCTGCACTCTCAGAGTGGAGAAGGTTCTCAGAGCTCTGCAGAGCATCCCCTCCCTGTGCTTCAGATGCAGCCCCTCACACTGCCCCATCCTCTGGTCGGAGGGGTCGGAGGGGTCGGACAGGGGGACAGTGAGTGAGAAAGGCAGAGATCAGCTTAATAAGCATGTGTGCCCATGGTCCCCATGGGCTCCCTCACACAGTCAGGCCATCACTGTCCTGTGAAGGGCCGACCCTCAGGAGGGTTCCTGGTGTGGCTCAGCCATCATCACAGCTCCAGAGGGGGATGTGCCAGCCAGGGCCTCCTGCTGAAGGGGCCTGGGGGTGGGTGGTGGAAAAAAGAAACCATCCCACCTGTGGGGAAGCTCACCCCGTCCTCACAGCAGGAGACTTACAAGTGGGAGGATTCCCTTCTCACAGATGCCTGGACAAAAGGAGATTTCTCTCTCATGGGAATATACGCAGCAATACAGCACACGCAATTATAAACGCATCCTAGGATGTTCTAACATTGTAACATGTTATTTATTGCATCATTCTCAAGACTCATTTTGTGGTTCATTTATGACTCAACATTTCTCATTTTCTTTTCTTACAAAAGCCTCCAGCCCCCAATTTTACAACCTTCAGATACCCTGAAACCACAGCAGCCCTAGAGATCATAATTAACATGGAAGAGTTCATCATGCCTGCTCTGCTCCCTGAGGTAAAGGAGAAGCTAATTTTGAGAGATTCAGCAGCAAGCCACATTCAGGCAGTAGACCTACACAGGTAAAAAAAAAAAAAAAACAAAAAAAACTGTCACCAAATGAGAGTGGAATCAGTAAGCCTCAGAAACTGGTAGTCTGTGGACTGGAAATGGTCCTAGCGTCCCTTGATGTCTTCCCTCCCAGTCAGGCTGGAAGATGAGGTTTACTATCACTCCACCTGGTGGAAGGCATGGAAAGGAGATTTTCCCACACAGTTCTGAAAGCAGGAGGGCTGCGTGATGAGGCATCCTGGATGACCGCCCCCTCCACCCGTTCTTGGTCAACTTGACCATCGAAGGTTCTCAGCCAGCAGCCCTCCCTCACTCCCCCCACCATTGCTTATGGACTTTGGTTTCTATTATCTTCCAACTTCCAAAATTCAAACTTTCTTTCTGCCACACAGAAGAAGGCAAACATTTGATGAGAAAGAATCCAGTTTATGGAGTTCATTTAGTTACATTTTCTAAGGGCTCCTGGCTTCTATTTATTTTCTGAGTTTGTTCATTTGTTTTGGATTAGGGACAAATTATATAATTTTTTATTTTTAAAAATTATAACATAATACACGTTAATTTTAGATAAGGTAGCAAATAACAGAAAGTAGAAAGAAAAAAGCTTTTAGTAATTTTACCACCCAGCCCTAAGCTACTTAAGAATTTGATATATATTCTAACAGTCTAGTTTCGTGCACATTTATTTCTTTTGCACAGTGTTAATGATATCTGTGTGCTAGTTTACACCCTTTTTTCCACTCTTAATTTTATGAACATTTCTTTTGTCGTAACATATTCTTAAAACCATATCTTGCAATGGCTACATAATATTCCATAACAATAACATACTTTTCTTTCGTCAGTGCCTATGGTTGATAGTAGATTGTTGTTTGGTAATTAGAAATTGTATTCTGATGTCCCCATTGAGTATAAATCTACATTCTCCTCTCTGATCATTTCCTTATATAGATGGCAAAATGTAAGCTCCCTGGACCAAAAGCATCCAATAACACTTATAATGGTCAAAATCATTTATGTTCCTGTCACCTATGAATGCTAGTCACCTCCATAGGGCCTTCCCGATATCGGACAGCGTTATTATTATTTTTGTTCTTTGATTTTTTTATTTTATTATTTGCTTTTGTGATCAATTCTTACAATAGATGCCCAATGTAGCTTCGTGCTTTAAGTTCAGTTATTTGCTCATGAGTAAGGTTGAGCATTGTTTGGTCTCTGATTTGTTTTGATAATGGGTAATTAATAAGATTTTCTTTCTTTTCTTTTTTCATTACAGTTTATACTCAATATTATTTTGTATCAGTGTCAGGTGTACAGCACAGTGGTTAGACAGTCACATATTTTACAAAGTGGTTCTTTCAAAATTTTAAGTGCCCCCCTGGTCCCACGCATAGTTATTACAATGCAATTGACTCTAGTCCCTAAGCTTTACTTTTCATCCTTGTTTGGGTCTGTTTACTAGCTGTAAATCCTTCTTTCTTTGAAGTTTTTTGATGTAATGTATTCATTCTCTTTCGGGGTCATTTAAAAACTATTTATAGGAGAAAGTTCTATTTATCTCCTATCTTCAGGGCATTTTAAATTGTTTATGCATGGGGCTCACCTTGTTATTCCCAACGTGAAGCCTGCACTGGATACTTAATAAATGATCATTCAATTTTATATCTGCCTGAAAAAATTAATTTAAAATTATGGAATTAAACTGCAGAGTACTGGATTTTTAAAAAAAAATAGAAATTATATCTACCTCTGTATTGTAAAAACTAGGTATGAAATGTCAAATAGGAGAACTGAACATTTTGTAGGGAAATTCTATTAAATTGGATTTTCTAGAGAAGTTATTTAAGTTAACATTTTGTGATAAAGTTTTTATCCATATATATTCCTTCATAGGGCCCACTTTTCTTGGCCTTTCAGAGTTGGTATTAAGGCCATTACAGACAGACAGACAGACAGACAGACAGATGTCATAGACTGATGAACATCACAGATGCATGCAATGCACAGACGGATGGCTTTTGTTTGAGCCTGCAGTCTACTTCCTGGACAAGGCTTGCAAGACTCTGGCATTTGGAGGTCATTGACACTGGGGGTCAAGGGCATGGCTGTTCTACGGTTGCTGCCTGCACGTGGGGGGAGCTGGGGGCTACAGGGCAGGCCTTCCATGAGCTCTGGGAGCCACTTTCTTGCCTGGCACGTAACAACCACACCCCACTTTCCTTTCATCTATAGGTATATGTGCTATTATAAGTGGCATCTGTGTTGAATCTCCTAGCAGACAGACATTTAAAAATTAATTGGCACTGACATGTCTCTAAGAAATGTAAATTTGAGAAGTCAGATAAGCCTGTCATTAAAAAAAAAAAAAGCCTTCCATCGAGTATCAACCATGTGTCATCATCCACCTGCTATATATTTACCTCTCTTCCTTCCAGCAATGTGTAAGACAGGTTTCATTATCCCAGCTTTATAGATAAGAAAATGGGGGGCAATTTGCAACTGAAAAAATTTTCCACTGAGCTAGCAGTGCCAGAGCTTGGAATGAAATCCCAGTCTCCCCAGTTCCAAAGTCTGTGTTCTTGACACCCGAGCACACCGTCGCTTTGTGCACAACCACGGGCCAAAATTGTGCATTACTCCCCCACTTACCTGTAGCATTTGGTATGGAGCTTGGCACATAGTAGGTGCACAGTAAACATGCATTAGTTAAATAGACTCAAGAGTAGACTGAACTATCCTTTGGGAAAGGCCAGTGTTGCACTAGATTCTGTCTTACTGTTTTGTAATCAAGAGAACCGGGGAAAGAAGGAGGAAAGAGACCAATAAGAGAGGGGACGAGTGGGAGTACAAGTTGCTTCTGAGGACCGGGGTGATGTTTGCTGGCTGCCCGCCCTTCCGTCCCCATAAGCGGGCAGATGGCATGGACCGCATTAGGTGCCACTTGGATTGGAGCCGCCTTTCTCTCCCCGGAGCCCTCCCTTCCTTTGCACTCTGAGCTGTTTTCCGCTCCATTTCCTCTCCAAGCCTTCAGATCCCCCTCAGAGCTCTCTGCTCTCTTCCACATCATCCTAGCTGGAATAAAATATAACGGTGTCTAAAAAGTACAGAAATCAAAGCTCCCCTTGGGGATTTTTTCCCATATCACCTGTCGAATTGAAAACCGGTGTGTCCTTGAAAAGATATGTATTTCAAGCCGCAGGGGTGCTAATTTGCAAGGCCCATTACTCAAATAAAACATTAAAACCGTCTTGGATAAGCCAACGCTCTCGGCCTGGTTCCACTTCAGTACCAACATCACCAACTATAGGTTTCCTGTCAAGCTTCAGAGCCCAAAGTCAAGATTTATCAATTGATATTTTGACTTTAACTTTTACACTTTCATTATGTCACTGCATTGCGAACAGATCCGCAGCCCTCTAGTTCTTTGCAGGTTTCTTATCCTTGTCCTTGAAGCTAATGTGGAAGAAGATGGGGTTTTGAAACATATTCCTGAGTCTTTAGTGTGAAAACTGCTGTGTGGCTGGTGCGTTATTATCCTGTAGACTTATTTCAGGCAGATGTGTCCGCCCTGGTGGAAAGCTTGGCAATCCTTTTAACTCAGATTTTTAGAAAGATTAGAAATGTCTTCATTAGATATTCCTTAATGTTTTCAGAATGAAACAGAAAAAAAAAGCATAAAAATGGAGAAATCATCATTAATCGTACCAGCTAGATATTGCTGAATAATCTTTCCATCTCATATTGCATTTTTATAGGGTCTAAATGATACTGTATCTATGCTTTTATGCTATAACTTAAATGCTCACATATAATTCATAGTTTTTGTGTACATTTTTATATGTCTACATAATACTCTGTTCTGAGGGTGTAACCTAAGCGAATCTAACCAATGTCCTACTACTGTTTACTTAGGTTGTTTCCATTGCAGTAAATAACACTTTAATGATAATTGTTTTTCTACGAGACCTTTGCAGAGGACAAAGGAGAGGGGATTACTTGCTCAAGAGATCTTCCCTGCTGTGGAATTCCTGGGTCAACAGACAGGAATGTTTTGTCACTGTTGCCAAACAGCTTTCCACAGGTGCAACACATAAATAGAATAACACCTGGACAGCTTCCTTTTCTTGCCTGCTGTTCATATCCGGTAACTTATAGATTCAGCTATTGACCCTGAAAGCTACAAGAAATGGGATGGAAACCCGCTTTCTGGCCGATTCCAGATTTCTGGCCGAGTCCATCTTGGGTCTGCGGTCTGAGGTTTGAATGTATCAGAGAACATAGTTGTGCGTGAGGACAGGCAATTTGGAGCAATCATTTTCCCTCTGGGTTTTAAGTTTTCTGTAATAATGTAACATCATTTTTATAATTTTAAGTATTTTTAAAAGAAAATGCTGCACTTGTGGTTTCAGAAGAGCAATATCTATTTCTAATGATAACACATGTTTATTTTGTAGAGTTCTTAGAGTTTCTTATTGTATATTGGTTAAAGGAGTGTAAAGATATTTGCCTTATTGATAAACGAGGTGATTTCTTACCAAGCCCTTCCTGGAAATGGGGAAAGGTAATTGTAATTTAGAGTAATTACCGCAAAGTATTGCACCTGTAGAATTAGAGGCCATTATCCCGGAATCTTGGATGGGTTCATTAATGAATCGGCAAATAAAGCACATGATGAATGACGACGCACGGTGTCATTATAATTTTATGATAAAGCATCTTGTTCTGGGTGACATTACATTTTCAAAATGAAATAATGACTACTCTCTCAAAATCTTAAAGGAACTCCCAAACTCGTTCGCTTCTTTGATAGAAAACAAAGAGAACAGGAATATCGGAAAGGAAGGAGGGAAACACACACACACCTTTTTAAACGAGAACAGGCTGTGTGTGAAAAGCACAGGCAGACCCCCGCCCTGGGAGGGAGAGGCGGCCTTGTTTCACGGCTGCACTTTCAGAGAGAGATGAGTATCAGCTACCCCAGTCACAAAGAGAGATGTGCTTTAAGCTGATTTGGGCTGGTAGGATTTAATTTCATTGTATATATATATTTTTTATTTTTGTAAAACTTCATGTTATTTCCCCTTTCACGCCTTGACCGCCAGGCCGGCTCGTGCCAGAGCTCACATCAGAACTGGGAACCCTGCAAGAAGCAGGAGCTGAAATTGCTTTTCGGTGGGCCCGATTTCATGCCGAGCAGGAAGCAGCAGCTCAGAGATGAATTGGAAGGCCACGCTTGTCAGTGAATGAAATGTGATGAACCTCAGAGTTATTGACAGGTGGCCGCGGGGCTGGCAAGAGCAGCTGGTGCTGCGTCTTCTCTATCCCGTGTTCTTGGGATGGGAGTTTGACCCAGTACTCTGTTAGAAATGATACATATTTATTAGACTATACAGCTTGAAAGAGAGAAAAGAGTGTGCCCAGTGTCAGACACTATTGCAGCCCAACCTTCCTTTTATTAAAATAAATACAGACAATTTCACTCTGACAGGTCTTCCACCAAAGGGGACCTGTATTAAATGGTGGCCTTCGTACTCTCCATGGAGACAGGCAAGCTCCTTGGGGAGGAAGGGTGTGGGAGAAGGGCGGGGCACCTGTGGAACATCTTTGGGTTTTGAGAAAACCAGCCGGAAGTCCTGAATAGCCTGCCCTTTCACTGATTACATTCATAGTCCCATTCTCCGCTACAAAATCATTTGCGAACAACATCCAGCCTCATTTTCTGAGATACGTTTCTACAAGACATCGCTGTACTACCAACCCTTCCTCCTCCCCAAGAATAGATCCCTGTCACCACTTTAAGGGACAAGAGCTTCGAGAGTGAGGGAGTACAAAAGGAAGATACGTTAAAAACAATGTGATTTTGTTCCAGATTTTCTCACTCTGCCAATGGCGAGAGCTGGAGTGATCTTATGTATTTAAGGCAGACTGTTGTTGGTGTTTTGGTAGAATATTCATTCTTTAAGCACTCCTTATGTTAGAGCATCGCCTACTATGTGTGTATTTTGTTATCTTAAGGGCAGGTGCGGGCATGGGAGGAGTAGGGAAGAGAGGGACAATCTCTTTGTCTAAGCCTATGTCCAGTTGACCCTGAACAACACAGGTTTGATCTGCGCGGGGCCAGATCAAATTTATTTTCAATAAATACTATAAGTATATTGTCCCTTCCTGTGACTTTTCTTAGTAACATTTTCTTTAGCTTCTTTTATTGTAAGGATGCTATATGTAATACATGTAACATATAAAATACATGTTAATCAACTTTTTTTTAATCGACAAGGCTTTTTGTCAATAGTGTGCTATTAGTTACTTGTGGAGTCAAAAGTGATATGCAGATCTGTGACTGCGTGAGGACATGTGCCCCTAACCCCTGCATCACTCAAGGGTCAGCTGTATACACCACTTGCATGGTATGCATGTCCACATATATACGTCCTTTCTGTGTGTGTCACACACATGCACACTCACACACACAGTGGGGTTCGATGGTTTAACGATTCTCACAGGACATGACCTCAAAAGGCCGGGCTCTTCCCATTGTTCGCTTTGTTTTTCAGAGTGAGTCACTAACATTCTCTGAGCCGAGATTTCCTAAAATATAAAATGAATATACTACCCAGTTCAAGACACTGCTGTGGGAGTCAAAATCGGGTACCTGTTTGAAGTCGATTTACTAATTTGTGTCAGCTTCTAAAATCCTGTTGAATAGTCGTGTAGTAATTGACCCCCGTGTCATGAGACATTCTATCCACCTTTACGTGTGCTCACTTGTATTTGTCCTATTTGAGTGCCACTCTTTTGGGGTTTTTCCATTTGTTGAGATTCTTTGGAGGCTTCATATACATTTGTCATCAATGCTAATTGAGTTACCTCATCTGTCGAGAAATGTTTGGGGGTTTGGTAAGAGATAAAAGCAATAAAAGATAGATTCATTTTCCTAAAACACCCCAGGCATTAGGCTATCCCTTTGATGTTGACATCAAGTTCAGATTTTGTTATCCGGCCTTCAATGTCCTCCCAAGGTGATCTCAGTCATCTACCCCTCTCTGTCGCTTTTGTGGCTCATGCCTTGGAACTGTCACTCAGGGTCTTTCCTCCTCCTCAACTTGCCTCCTGCCCCTCATCGACATGCATAGCCCAACTTTAACTTTGCTTCCATCATGAAGTCTCTCAGGATTTCTCTGGCCCCTCTTACCACTCCTTCCTTGAGCCTTCAATTACTTTTAGAGGCAGTCCCAACGCTCACCCTTGGACAACTATGAAGCACTTAATTAGTTAATTGTTTTATCATTTCAATCAGTGAACGCATTTGTCCAGAGGCAAGTCTTACTTATCTTTGTATTTCCTTTGTAACACATGCCACCACACTGATCACAGCATAGGCATTTGACTTATTGACCATTTGAATGATGGTTCAACTCCTACCTTTGGGAAATTTGTATCCCAGTAAAGACCATAGTCCCCATCCTGTAAGTACTATTCTATTCCATACCCCAACTTTGAGTAGTGTTTCTCATTGAAAAAAAAAACAAAACTGGGCTCTTCCTAATAGACAACTGTTCCTCACTCTTTTGGTCTACCCCAAATTCTAGTCCATTACTTTTGTTCTACATGAGGAACAAGTTCTACAAAAATGTTTGTAGCCCAGGCCTCTTTTTTTTTTTTTAATAAGCTTCATATATGACACCAAAGTGCACTGGAGTTGGAGAACCATGACAGCAAGTTCATTGCATCCTAGGTTACAAGTGTGGAATATTTACAAAATTACTGATTATCTCACAGATATTTAATAAACAGCGTTTGCTTCCTAATTGAGATAATATTGTATGGTAATTAAAAACGTGTCCCTGTATTCCATTAAAGTGGTGTTGATAAATTTGTGCTAAAAAGAATGCCAGCGTGAGGCAGGACCCGCTGATGAAAGCTCAAATTAATGTGCAAACCTTTAAGAAGATAGAGGACATTTGCATAGTCTCAATGTATCTTCCCAATGTATATTAATCATTGTGTGTGTGTGTGTGTGTGTGTATTTTAACAAATCACAATGCTTTGCTATTCCTCCCTCTAAGAAGTACAGCCTGGTCCCCTCCTGAGTACGAGCTGGACTCACTGACTATCTCCTAATGAATAGAGTGTGGAAAGGAAAAAAACTGCCCCTTTATAGTGGACAAATTTGACAGACATCACTTTACCAATAGACCAAGGCTGACATCACAAGTAATTCATGTGGATTTTATAGTCCCTTTGATAGGATACAAAGAGAAGAAATATCAGCACGTTGGCACCCTCACTCAATCCAATCATGAGAAAATATCAGACAAACCCAAATTCAGGGACATTCTACAAAATACCTAGCCCTTACTGTCGAAAGTTAGTCATAAAAGGCAAGGGAAGACCAAGGTACTGTCACGGATTGGAGGAGACTTAGAACCACTGATAGCTGAATGCCGTGCGGGAGTGAACATGGTCCTGGACAGCAGTGAAGAAACTGGGGAAATGAGAAGATAACCTGTCCTTTAGTTGGTAGCATTGTACTGATGTTACTGTCTTAGTTTTGATTATTGTACCAAGACTAGATAAGATGTTAAGTGAAGGGTTCACGAGAATTCTCTCTCTTATCTTTGCAATTCTTCTATAAATAATTTTTTTTTGCAAAATGAAAAGTTTTCAAAAATGTGAAAAAAATTAATGCATGCTTTCAAGGCTTCACCTTTTATCACAAATCACACTGGATGCTGACCTGTGTCCATCACAAAAGTGAAAGGAGCTCCGCAAATGCAGGTGCAGACACAGGGTTACCAGCTCTGCATTACTGATGAACATCACTGCAGGAGGTCAAAGCACAGCTTGTCAGAAAATTCCAGAGGAGGGAAGTGGCAACTGGTGAAGTTCCCTTCGTGTATCTTAAATACCTACCTACTTTGATTTGAAGGAAAGTAAAACTGTATGACCCCTTCGGCTAAAAATAAGAAACTTGAGTCAAGGGACAGATGGCTATTCCACTTAAATATGCTCAGTGGTGCATTGAACATTCAGAAAAAGATATCAGTGTGTTAAATTGTTGTCTTCCTTACTTTTGAAAAGACCTTGTGATATTGGTGACCATACTGTATGTATAAAGAAAAGGTATTACTATTATATTTAATTTTTAGAGATATTGGGAACTACTTTATTTTAACTTGCTGAGAAAATTTCCTAGTTTCCTTCCCTCTTCCAATTAATGGAACTTTCATGTTTCCTGGGGAGCAAAAAATACATCCATCTTCTTTGACCTTTCTATTAATGGAGCCTGGGTAAATCACTTGTACCCCAATAACAGCAAGGAGGAAGAGGGATCCAGGTGATTTTTAGCTCTGTTACCAGGGTGTCCGATTTTCAGTTCTTTAGTTAACTGTTAATGTCCTTCAGTCACACAGCTCAGGATAAGAAAATAACAAGGATTATTTCAGCATCTCCAATTCTATCCCAAATAGCAAGATCTGCATATATGGAAGTATTATTGAATTTTAAAGTTATTTTTCCTATTTTACATGATACTCCTGTGCAAACAGGATACTCCCACTGTATTTGAGGGGTTTGGGACTGCAAAGGAAAGGAAGATGGTCTGTTCGGGAAAAACAAGGATGCTGCGCTCTCTAAGTGAAATTGTTAGCCTGGTGATTATGAGGATTGAAGGTCGTGTAGCGTAAGAGCCAGAGGAACTGGAAAAGTTCTTCAGCCTACCCATTCAGCATAGAAATCTGTTTTCCAGTGTTTCTTGTACCAATGCTCATTTAGCACCCATTTTAATATACACTGTGACAGAGCATGCTATAAATAATAATGCCTCAAAATAGGAGGCACATTCGTTCACAGCTTATTTCAATAGCTAAATTTTGGCTAAATATAAATTTGTAATTTCTGCCACTCTGGAAATGCTACCTATTGAGTTTGCTTATTTCCTCTAATAAGGCTACGTTCTCTTTTATACGACAGCTCTTCTATGTGCAGAGACTCACTATACCTGCCCTGAGTTCAAGTTCAGGCTCAACATCTCTGGGTTGTTGTTGTTTTTTTTTTTTTTTTTTGAATCCTTCTCTAACACGATCTCAAGAAATATGAGTGTTTATCAATATTTCTCTTTAAAAGCACTACCCAGGACTGAACACAACCTGGATCGTCACTTAGTATGCAATATATCTGTACATATCAGAATTGAAACACACACACACACACGTAGAGCACATAGAAGGGGAAGACCTAACAGCTGTGCTGTAGATGGCTTGATTAGGACACTTGATCTCACTTTGTTAAGTCATTCTGCAGATTGATTGACACAATCTCCCTTTGAACCATTTCTGAGCCATAAAACTGAAGAATGCCATAATGTAATGATAGTAGCTACATAAGAAGTCCTCATTGGTGTGCCCCATTTTTGTTCACATCAGTTTGCAGTGACTAGGGACATATTATCTGGAATACTCGTGTCCAGATGTGTTGAATGAGACCCCGTACCTAAAGTGCCTAGCAGAATGCTGGCACGTTCCATGTATTCAATAACAGTTAGCTTCTTTCCCCCTCCTTCATCTCTCTTCCTTGAGTATCAGTACCATTTATCCCTTGCTCTCCTGCAGTCTGCTGGAGCTAATGAAAGGCCAGAGCATACAGGTCTGCAGCCGTCCGGTTCTCGGATTCCAACGGGCCTCGGCCCTGGAGCTCAGTGACGCAGTTCTCTGTGTCGCTCTGCCTGAGTTCTCTCATGCAATGCATCCCCTGTTCCATGAGCTCCCTCAACTCCCCAGTCCTCGCTCCCTCAAAACCCGCTTGATCCTATTACCTGTGGAAACAGTATCTGACTATTTTATCATCAGGCTATTTCAATTAAATTACATTAAAAAAGTATACAGTAAGGTTAAAAATGATCACTATATCACTCCAACTCTCTTCCGTCCTCGAAGGTTAATTGAAAGGCGGCCATCTTGGCGGCGTTTAGACAAATGAGGATAATTATGTGTTCTCCAGCTCTTTGAGAGGTTAATTGCTTAGATGTACGAAGTCTTGAAGAACAAAGAAGGAATAAATCAGAAGCAGGACTGTGATCTGCTCATGTAATTTGGTATATTCATGTACCATTCAAACAAATATACCCCCTATTAAATGAACTCATTCAGTTGCATGGACACACTGCCAGTTTACTGTGGTCAGGTGCCCTGAATCTGCGCCTTCCTGCAGAGGCCTCAGAGAGGGAGCGGGGGCTGAAGCTGGGAGTAATTACTGTGGGGGCTCCAGGACGGGGTACGAGGGGCTTGCATAATGGGATTGCATTACGTTGTATAAATACCTCCAGATAGATTGACATCTTTTACCTTATAATCAGCAAGTTGACTTCTGCTGGCCTCCTCAACAGCACCTCTCTCTCCCCCTTTTTTCTTTTTCTTCAGAAGGTATCATTTTCAACATCTAGGGAGAAGGCAAGGGTGTAGCATCAAACACTCGCTCTCATAGGTAAGGGAGGGTGCCTGTGCTTGGTACAGCCAGCAGGGACTGGGGCTCCTGGGATTCTTACTCTTGCCCTCTGCTGGGTTTTCACCCATGTTTGTTGAGGATGGCAGAAAGACTTTGGATGGAGTCTCTTTCTAAATCACTTTCTTAATTGACTCTTGCAAGATCTGTGCAACGTGGTCAACTATTTTTTTCCGTTTTTATGAAGCAATATATGTACACGGTAAGATAAGTCCTGTTCATTTTCCACGTGTGAGACGGAGCTCTGCATACGTCCCCCCTTCCTCTGCCGGGGCACAGGAGCCCTCCCTGACGCCCGCCCTCTGTTCTGCAAGGCTGCTTCCCATTCTGTGTTCTGTGTTTTGTGTCTAAGTTGATTCTAAAGGTTTAAAGCCGATAGAGCATTTACTTATAGTTTGTTAAATGGCGTTTCCTGAGAAAGACTTTCCTTTTCAGTGGCTTCCGGGTGGCAGTCTCTGGGCACTGGAATCGCAATGTTCTTATCATTCGGGGCACATGGATTGTCTTCATCAATTTTTAAATATATTCTATGTTTCAGTTTGTTTCATATTTGGACCTTGCTATTTTGGTTTTGCATGTTTGCTTACAGTTTTTAAGTGACTTTTAAAAATATTTTATTAAACTATTGGAGTCCATTTATTCTTTTTTAATTGAATTTATTGGGGTGACTTTGGTTAATAAAATTGTATGTGTCAAGTGTACAATTCTACAGTACATAATTTGTGTATTCTATTGTGTGTTTATCATTTAAAGTCAAGTCTTTTTCCACCACCACTCATACACCTTTTATCCATTTATTTATCTTAAAGGGGGAGCCCACTGGCTTCTGGTTCTTACTAGGATGATTATTGGAAAGTCCTGTCATACTGCTATTAATTTAGGACTTATCTTAATTAGTTCCCACTTTTTTTTTAAGATTTTTAAAATTTTTATTTATTTTTAGAGAGAGGGGAAGGGAGGGAGACAGACAGGGAGAGAAACAGCAATGTGTGGTTGCCTCTCACGTGGCCCTCACTGAGGACCTGGCCTGCAGCCCAGGCATGTGCCCTGACTGGGAATCAAACCGGGACCCTTTGGTTCCCAGCCCGCACTCAATCCACTGAGCTACACCAGCCAGGGCGATTAGTTCCTACTTTAATCCACCATTTCTTTTGTCCAACATCATCTTCTTTTTTTGTTGTTGGTTTTATTCTTATTTACTTACAGGGAGGCTTTCTTAGTTTTAACTCTAATTTGCCTTCAGTACATACTCAGATAACTTCCTCAGTAAATATATGTGGGAGATAAATTTTCTGAGTCCTTGAATGGACATCTGATTTCTCCCTTCACTGCATATAGAAATTTAGATTAAAAATTGTTTTTCCACATTTAGCTTCTTTCATCCAGTATTCAACATAAGAAAAAATCTATTCAGCCCTAATGGCTGACCATTTCTGAAGGACCTATACATACAAACAGGCAAATATATGATTTATTTTTCTTTAAAAACCTCCAAGATGTCGCTTTATCCTTGGTGTTCGGACCTTTCACATACCTGCTGCATCTCTGTGTGTGCCTTTTCATTCATTCTGTTTGGTGCTCAGCCAAGTAACTTTTTGTGGAAAATTTCCACTATTAGTTCTTCAATGCTCTTCTCTTCCTTCTCTAATTCAACTTTATGGGTCAGCGTTGGACTTCTTCGGTTGACTATGTCTGTGTAAGTTTGGAGTATTATTATGTAACAGGAACTGTTCTAACCCAACCATGTATATTAACTTATTCGTTTTTATAATAAGCTTAAGAGGTAGTTGGTAACACCCCAATTCAAAGACAAGGAAGACGAGGCACCAGAGATAAAGGGAAGGCTCTGGGTCCCAGCCATGAGGTGGCTGGCAGCGTTCTCACTGGTGACCTGGCTCCAGAGTCACTGCTTTCCACTCCTTCAGGGGACATGTCACCTCCTCGCACCCTTGTCTTTGCTGTGTTCTGAGGTCCCGTCAACTGTACTTCACACGCATGTCATTTTGCTACAATAAGACTCTTCATTCCCATAGACTTACTGTTTGTTTCTCATTATTACCTTTTCAAAGTGCCATTGTTGAACGATTTTATTAGTTCAGTGCCTTAAATCTGAAATCACTCAGAATGTAAATTAGAGGCATTTAAAAATACTTCCTCATCTGTTCCCCGTTCTTCTTCTTCTGAGACCAATTCTCTTGTTTATTTTGGCTTATACTTTTTTATTGTACTAGTTTTCATTTTATAAATGTCACGTATACTTAACTGGATATATATGTTTATGAAGCGCTGAACTGAAATCGCAATACATGATAACTAGTGGGCTTTCTCTGCTGTTGGCAATGGGGCTCTCTTTCGACATTAAGCTTCTCTCACGAAACCCCAGGTTCTCGGTGCTGCATGTGATTAAGTTTATTTACCAGCAGCTCGCACATTCATTAATACAGATATGGAGCTGACCTTTAATGTTCAATATTCCCAAATGACAGAATATAGCAGAGTCCTTGGCAGCTTGTTTTAAATTTTTTAGGAGGGAAGAAGCCGGTCGCCTGGGTTCATACTGGGTGGCTTACATTCTGTACATGTAGGGAAATAAAGGAAAGGATTGGGGAACATGTCAGCACAACTGTTTTGTGGGTAAGCAAATTCCTCCTGTTTCAGCCCCACTTCCAGCTCTCTCTCCCTCCTTCAGTCCCAGGCCACTCTGGGGTAATGCCCTCAACTCACACCTCAGCTGCAAGTGCTCTCTGGGGGTGTAGCAACTCCTATTTTTTGTGTTCATCGTTTTCTATACTTTCACAAATTTATTGAAATATATGCTTATGATCCCTCTCCTACATTCTTTGATGCTTTGTGACCACTCCATTCATTTTTTTTTTGTTTATTATCCTTTTAATGGGATTTCAGAAAGGAGAAATAACCCATGTATGCATTTAGCAAGGTCACCGCCATCCAGAAGCTCCTACCTAGGTCAGGTGCTCCTAGCTTGTCCAAAAAATAGATTCCCCTCATTCTCTGTGTCACTGATTAAATGTACTGTGCACACAGGTCTGCCAAGTGCCATTTCCCATGTATCAATTAAGTCTCGAGTCGACTAATGAAGTTATTCTCATGAACATCCCTTAGTATTTCACTATGTCCTTCAGAATGAAGTGCTCGTTTCTGAGTCTGTTATACCAGCTCTGATCAATTTAAACCCACTTACTGCCTCCTTCCCCAGCCTCATCATCCACGGCCACTTTGAAGTGCATGGTTTCATAATGTTACTCTTCCCTCCGCACTTTTTGCCTAGAGCATGCCATACCTTTACTCCTCTCTTCTTCACCAGACTAGTCATCCTTGATGAATCACACAGCATATTCTAGTTCAGAAAGATTTCATGGACTACCACACCCAGAAAGGGCAGGCGAAATTCTAAGTTGCTGTGCTTCCAAAGAACAGTCTATTTTTTCTCTCTTTCTCCTTTGATCTCCCTCTATCTTTCTTTTTCCTCTATATCTTTCATAACTTTTGTCACATTTTATTTTAGTGGATTTGTGTAGCTATCTGTAATCTGTTCAGCATGTCAGGGCATAGACAACTTGCTTCTGTTGGGGTTGTATTTGGCTGCAAGTAAGAAAACCTATATAACCTGGCTTAGCCAAAAAGCAGATGATTCTTTTCAATAAAGCATTCTGAAGGCATGCCTCACAGAGCTAGGAAAAGCCTGTTTTATGTCACTAATGTTACAGATATTGTTTTTATTTTTTTGCCACCTGTAGTCTATATGTTTTATTTGAATTCTTCTTATTTCCTGGTCTCAAGATCCCTGCTCCAAATCCAACCTTTATTTTCAGTCTAGACCAGAACAAACATAATAAAGAAAGGGGAGAGTGGCAGTGTTCATATCTGGAAAGTAATACTTATATAATATTTAGATAAACTTAGTAAAAATGCCAATATTCTTTGGCCAACTTCTGTGTACTTCTCATTGGACAGAACTGAGTCTCATTATCATCTCTCAATGCAATAAAGTCTAGGAAGAAAGTATTTTAGCTAGGCGCATTCTCACCTTGGGTAACACTCAGATTCTCTTAGTATGGAAGAAAAGGAGAAAAGATATTAGGAAACTATTAGTAGGATCCAGTGTACTGTTTTTGCTTATGTTTTTGTCTTCTCAACACAGCCTAGGAGGCACTTATTAAATATTCATAGACAAATATGGAAGGAACCTTATTCCATTTGAGAGGGAAGTTGAACTCCAAGGAGTTAAAATGACCTTGCCAAGACCCATCATGACCTGTTGCAGAGCCGTGTGAAGTTCCAGGAACAAAATCAAACCTCGGAACAAACTCAGGGAGTTTAGTTTGTATGCTAATTTATGAAACTAACCTGGTACAATAAGCTAAAATAACGAATCGTGTGGACTTTGTTGTTTGAGTGTAAGATTCCTATTATTGGGTCAAAACAATTTGCAGCCAGACTCACATGACTGCTGTTTCACGCTGAAACCAAGACGCCCAGACCCCACTCCTCAAACCAGTCTGTCTCCCTCCCTGCAGGCCCTTAATTCTTTCTAGCCCAATAAAAGGAAATGCAATTTCAATTCCTAAAGGAAAATAAAAACGAATCACAGTAAACCTTAGCAAGAAGGCGAAGGTGGTGGCCTGTCACCACGGCACTTCCTCGAATGGGTTATTTGATTTGCTTAATTGTTGGTGAAATTTTCTCAAATTGGCAATTATAATCTGGAGCTGATTGCTCACCCAGGTAATTTACAGATTTCTCATTTGGCAAGAATGCTTCATAACACTTTTCCGTGAAGCATGGTTTCATCATCTTTCAGGTGAAAAATAATTATTTGTATATATTCTTTGTTTGTGGGATGTTATTACTTCTGCCCACAGGAAGTTTAGGTGTTAATTCTGTTAGCTGCAGGTTGCTGATGAAATCAACAGGTTATTTTTTTATAATTTGTTTTAAATTATTTAGGGACCCAGTGGAATCGATTAGGGGTTCCCCAGAGCAAGATAAATACTTGGATTCAAGTACAAATTTATCAAAATTAGTTGCAGAATATTAACAATAAGTTACACTTTTTTTGGTCCTGAAGAGGGATTTTGCTCATATGCTGTCTCCCTTTGGCTTCTATTTTTAACACCATCTCCCCACCCACTGCCCTTGCCAGCCGAGTCTGAAATCAAACTTTAATTATCCTTATTTGCTCTGGTATTGCGTGCTAAGATCCAGTTTATCCAGTAGTCCAGCTGTTTTGAAGATAATTAGTTGAGAGTTCCACCTGCTGTAAGATAATCCTTCTGGGCAAGGCGCCGGGGGCCTAAGGACACATCCCCCAGTGACACCGAATTCTCCGTGACTCCTCAGAGCCACCGGTTTTCTATCTCAAGTCAAATACTGTGGGTTGCACTGTCAAGTTACAGGCTTGTATTGCAAAGCACAGATTCCATTGTTGACAAGTGCCTGCTTTAGGAAATGTATATTATTTCCACCGGTGGGGTCTTTAAAGTGAAGGCAAAAAGTTGATCCCAGGTCAAATTCAATGCAGACGTTAATGATATTTTTTAAATTTTTGGTATGAACTTGAGTGATAGAAGGCATCTTTGCACATAAGTATTGGTGGTGTCTGCTTTCATGATTCATTCAGAAAATGTATGGAGCCCCAATGACGAGCCAGCAGCCATTCTCACCATCTGGAATGAAGTTGTGAGCAAGACTTGCTCATCCCTGCCTGCAGGAAGCTTAACGTTTAGGAGGGATTATGTTTCGGTGGCTTCTTTTCCATAGCATTGAAAGCATCTCCCATGGGTGAACGGTCTACTAATTTTCCAGCAAAGAGCTCCTCTGGCTCTGAGTCTGAGCCTGAATAGGGGTTAACATGGTCAGACCCTTTTCAATTCAGCTGACTAGTCTATCTGTCCTCTGTGCGCTTTGCTGTAGCTTAGAGGAAAAACCAGCCAAACCCCCCAAAATGTGGCCGAACCTACAAATGCAAGAACTGAATAGCAATCAATGTTCATTACCAGCCCCTAATTATTGCACTCATTTGGTAGGGAGCAAACGTAGTACCGGACATGCCCAACCTTCTACTTTCTCTCCGAACAGCAGCTTGCTCTTTCTGTGGCATCTCCTCAAGAGAAACAAGAGCAAAAGGCAAACCTGATCTTCCCATCGAGCTTCAGGTTCTTGAATTTTCAGGTCTGCTAACATTGCTTGCAATAAACGATGCTTTTCTTCTGCTGCTTTTGATTGAAAAACACTAGAAATCAGTCGGGGACCAGGTGCTGCATTGTGTTAGATTAACGCTGATTGAATTCTCACACAGCCAGCTGATTGAAGCACGTGTTCTGCAAGCTTATGATTCTGCAAATGCTAGGTTGCAAGCAGGAGGGTATTTTGCCACATCATGTCCCTTAATCAACACCCTCAAATCCATCAATACCGTCAACTGGAGCTTGGCCCAATCTGTGAAAGCCACCCTAGACCAGTCACGAGAACACAAATGGATCTGTGGGAGAAAGAGGAGAATTGGTTTCAAATTCTTTATCCTTCTCATGCTGAGTAGATGAACATTTAACTCATGAAAATAATCAGATGTTCATCAGACTTGGTAATGACCCTGGATGGGCATGGGCCTTTATTCCCCACTTCACTGTCTCCGACTTGCTAACAGAATGAAAAAAATGTGAGTTATTGGCACCGATGCTTGCAGTGCCTCGTGGGAGTGTGCAAGGTGTTGTCACTGAGGTGGCCGGGCCAGCACCGGACGTGTTGGGAGAGTCACAGTGACTGTTATCCTGCATTTTAAAAATGCAGTTTGTGTAAGCACTGTGACACTTTAGAGGCCACCCTGCTGGGGAAGGAAATGGAGCTCGTTGCTAGGAGAAGTAACGCAGAGGTAGACACAGTTGCAGAGAGGACTCGGGAAATCCTGTGAAAGCCAGCAGACCGTTCTCACAAGGGCTGTTACCTCGTTCTGAAGGGGCCCAGAGGGCCCCCAGCGGGCTCCCCAGTGGCTCGGGCGGGATCAGGGAGGACCAGCATCTGGGAGCAAAGCATCTTCTCAGCATTGCATGCCTGCTGGCCTGTCACTTTCCCATTCCTATTTCATCTATCCAGATGCTTTTCATTAGATACATATTGCCCAGCATATAAAATAATGATCTTAACTGTAAAGAAAAACATAAATGTGTGCCTCAGTTGCCTTCTGTTTGCGTGGGATTCTGGTCATGCATCACCTCAGAGGGTGGTTAGGAGGCGAAGCTGACTCATGCGCAGATGAGTGTCTGCCACCTAGTGAGCCTGATGCAGATGTTTGGTCGCATCAGTGCTCTGAAGGGAGCACGGATCCCCCATAAAGGTTCTGCGATGCCCCTTTCCCACGTCGTCTTTGCACTGACGCACTTCTACGTGGAGGCCTCATGGGTCATTTCCCTTTAAACTAACCGTTGCTTCACAGCTGAGTCTCCAATCACAGTTCAGAATCCTTCTGCTGAGGCTTGAGGGGAAGCTAGGCTGTCATCTCCCCAATGCCGCGGCCCTGGTTTCTCCTCCTCTCTGTTCTCACCCAGAATGCAGCACTGTGCCTGTTACACTCACATGCAGGTCTGCGTGCACACACACCAGTAAACATGCCATGTGCACACACCATGAAACATGCAATGTGCACGCACACCATGAAACATGCCTGTGCACACACACCACAAAACATGCCAGGTGCACACACACCATGAAACATGCCTGTGCACACACACCACAAAACATGCCAGGTGCACACACCATGAAACATGCCTGTGCACACACACCATGAAACATGCCTGTGCACACACACCACAAAATATGCCAGGTGCACACACCATGAAACATGCCTGGTGCACATACACAATTAAACATAATTTAAAGATTTTATTTATTTTTTAGAGAGAGGAGAAGGGATGGAAAAAGAGAGGGAGAGAAACATCAATGTGTGGTTGCCTCTCACACACTTCCAACTAGGGACCTTGCCTGCAACCCAGGCATGTGCCCTGACTGGGAACTGAACTGGTGACCCTTTAGTTCACAGGCTGACACTTAGTCCACTGAGCCATACCAGCCAAAGATTTATTTATTTATTTATTTATTAATTATGGAGGGGTGGTGGTGGTGAATGATTCTTTTTTTTTTTTTTAAGATTTTGTTTATTTAATTTTTGTGGTTGCCTCTCCTGTGCCCCCTGCTGCGGACCTGGTCTGCAACCCAGGCATGTGCCCTTTCTCACTGGGGATCAAACCGGCAAAACTTTGGTTTGCAGGCCGATGCTCCATCCACTGAGCCACACCAGCCAGGGCCGCAATATTTAAATGAATGGTGGAGAAGATGCGTGCATTAGCAGTAGAAGGAAAAAAAGAACGGCTTGGCATGCTAACCACACTATTTCTCATCATCTCAGCCTGAAGCACTGGTCTTTGGAGAGGACGAAGGAAGCCGACCATTCCCAGCCATGAGCTCTCTCTGAACTTGCCTTTACCGCCTTCCTACAGTGATGTTATTACACTAACAAATGCTGGGAAATTTCAGTGCATTGTGTAAACCACTAGTCCTCAGAATGTGCTCGTCAAACCAACAGTATCAACATCACGTGGGAACTTGTTAGAAATGCGTGTCCTCTGGCCCCGCTCCAGCCCCCCAGATCCAGGACCTCTGGGAGTGGCACCCAGCACTCCTGTTTCAGCAGGCCCCCCGGATGGTGCTGATTACATTGAGGTTTGTGAACCGCTGGCTTAAGTGAAGTCAGCCCTACATTTTGATTGACATACTATGCCCTAGGCCAGGGTGACCCACTGTGGCTGCATGTAAGGTCCATGAAATTTGCTTCAAACACTGCTTCTGTTTATGTACCTGTCACATGTTACCAAGCCAGACATTTTTTTCAGCATCAGATATGAACATCCCCATAACTTTTTTCCCAGCAAATGTTAACTGTGGTACTCTGTGCATTTTAGTTCCCTCTTAATTTCTTTATAGAGTTAGCTTGGCAAAAGGAAAGTGCTCCCCTCCATTGATGGACTTTACATAGCTTATCTCATGAGATAAAGACTTCTTTTAAGGTTCAGCACAAGATCTCACAGGTTAGTGGCCAAGCTGGTTTTGAACGCAGACTTTGCTCTCACATTCCGTGCAGCTCTGCTTTTCAGGACACATGACACCTCCTCACTGCCCTCCATAATCGGGTGGTTAAATATTATTTATGAAATTGAACCAGTTCAAAAATACAGCTCAGCGACTTTTCGCCAGAGCCATCCCTGACTCCAAGTCTAATTATGAGCCACCAAATAGGAGGTTTGCATGCATTTTCTCTTTAGATACCTTAGCTAGGAATGTGTCCTAGAATCACAATTTTATTAGTACACAGAGAATCTTTGCCTTACTCTTCAGAACAAAAGCATTGCTGTTAACTGTAGAATTTGAATTGTCAATCATCCAGACAATCTTTGCTCTTTATAAACTCATCATTTCAAATCAATGAGAAAACAAGGGAGGGGGGGACTCGTTCTGAGTGAGGACAACTCTCCACCTAATCCAGTGGAAATCCCAATGTAGCAGTCAAATTACCCTTCACAATTTAAATGGCTTTATCAAATGCTTTCTTTGTATGGTCTGAAAACAGGCCTACAAATGTATTGAAAAATAATTGTGGAGACCTACTTTGCAGATTGAAACAGTGGTGTTAGGATTTGGTACATGTTGCATTTAATCCGTAGGATGGCTCAGGAACTCAAAGAACAAGGCGCTCATTTTCCTAACACTTTGTTTCTCAAGCAGACAAGGTGCTTGCTCTTTTTTTTTTTTTTTTTTCATTTCAAATCTTTAGACATTATGCTTTTGTTTGTTTCTGAGAACGCTGCCTGGTTCACTTAATGTAAGATTACCCAGTACCAACTCCATCAAAAAAAGTGATCTGATCATTATTTTCAGGCTGCATGAAATGTGATATCGTTCCTGGAAAAATGTGAAAAAGACAAATTTGAAATGAGAGCCACTAATTTATGTATTTTGCCATGTATAATGCGTACTTTTTTGCCCACATTTTTGCGGGAAAAATAAGGACGCTCATTGTACATGGCTATAATGAGCACGTACCATGGGTATAAAAATGGGTATCATATTCCCATGTATAATGCTCACCAAAATGTGGGTGTGCATTACACACGGCAAATACGGTAAAAAGTTTCTGGGATCATCATATCTAATAGCCTGATATTTCAGCTGGATAACCGAGGCCCCCCAAAGCTCTTGAATTTCTCAAGGACACACAGCTCTCTCATTTCTGGCAAAGTCAGGACTACATTTCAGCCACCAGTCCAGTGGTCTTGTTCTCCTGTCACTTCGTCATTTTCTACATGGTCAAAGAAAATGAGAAACAAAAAATATGCTCACCCATTCACTTTTTTCTTTTTTTTTTTTTTAAGATTTTATTTATTTTTAGAGAGAGGGGAAGGGAGGGAGAAAGAGAGGGAGAGAAACAGCAATGTGTGGTTGCCTCTCACATGGCCCTCACTGGGGACCTGGCCTGCAACCCAGGCATGTGTCCTGACTGGGAATCGAACACTTTTTTCTTTGTACAAAAATTTGTGTTGTACCTTTACTATACTAGAGGGTATTTTTAAATTTAGTTTTGCACAAAAATCATGGGGAAAAAATTATATGATTTCTCAACAGAAAAGCAATAATAATTATTATTACATATTCTTTATCCCCAAAAGGTTACATTTTCAAACCTCTTTTTAGGAATCTTCACAAACTTCCCTTCTATTAAAGAAATACATTGTAGAGTCGTCTTTGTGTGAATAGCACAGCAAGTTATCTATAGATTTTTAAAGTCTCCTAGAATGCATTCCACATTAAATTGCAGAGAGCTCAATTTGCAAAGCAAATTAGAAGAATATCTGTTTTATATCAAACATTTAACTTCAAAAAGTCTAGCCCTCTGCTTTTCAGAGAGAATGGGAGCGGTTACATGCAAAAGAAAGTGACTGATGTAAATTAGACTGGAGATATTACAAGAACCAAATCGCTTGCTAAATACTTGGCGCTTAGTACTTCAATTTGGAAGTTGATTTTGTGACGAACAGGAGAGTCGCTTTCAGATGGAAAACATGATGGTGTGACATAAAATGGTGAGATTAAGATGGGGAAACTCATTTAAATATGAGTTCGGCTTTTAATTCCCTGGGTATTTGAGAGATTAAAAAGGAAAGAATAGGGAAAAAAAGAAATAAAAATTAGTTTTCTATGCTGAAGAAAGGCTGTAGTTTAAGTTTTGTAGAAGAACATAGGATTTGTGTCAGGAATCTCAAATCACAAATCAATGCCGCGACACTTCTTGCTATCTAGATAAAAAAAAATGTGTGTGTGTGGCTTAAGGCAGAACAGTTCATAAGAACCACGTAGACTGGGCAATGAAGTCCAAGCTGTTAGCAGAGCATTCAATTCCACATAATATTTAGTACAGGAAAACCGGCTTGAATGGGGTCAAGGTCGATCAAGGAACATGTCTCATGGCGAAGAAGAAAAATTCCTAACAGTGATACATGTGAGACAGTAAAATAACTTTCTAAGGGGACTGTCATTCTTCCTGTTGTTTAGTGTTTGTCACGTACCTACATTAACAGTAGCCGCTGCTTAAAATAAAATTAGTTACAGTTTCTGCCCAATGAACCTACGATATTTGCATGGCTGCTGAAACTAAAACGTAGGCTTCCACTAATGAGAACTCTCTTGAGGAATAACTGAGTAGAATTAAAAAATGCCCTGTTCCTGGCTGGTGTGCTTCACTTGGTCGGAATGTCATCCCGTACACTGAAAGGTCAGGGGTCCGATTCTTGGTGAGCATCCATACCAAGGTTCCCAGTTCAATCTCTGGTGGTGGCACATATGGGAGGGAAGATGGTTCTCCTCTTCCCTTCTCTCTTCTTCTCTTCTCTTCTCTTTCTCTCATCTCTCTCTCTCTCTCTCTCTCTCTCTCTCTCTCTCTCTCTCTCCAGGTGAGGATTAAAAAATACCCTGATACCTAGAATGTGTATCTGTTTGTTTGCAGAGCACTCACCGAATCTGTTTTATAGGCCTGATTATCAGCACCAAAGTCTGTTTGTTTTGATCGCCCTCAAGCAGTGTTTCTCTCTGAAAATGGGGTTTGAATGGGAAAAAACATTACTGACATCTTGTGGGTGATGTGTCCAGACGAAGACATTCAAACATCACTATAAGAGAACAGAATACCTCATGGCACAGATATAAACTTTTAACAATCTTAGAAATGTATGGTAAATGGACAGCTTAAAGAACCTTCTTAGGACACTAGAGAATTAAGAACAAGAAAGCTCCTTCTTCGTTATTTTCAGTATCGGAGGAGGTGGAATAGTAAGAATTATCTACACTTCTGTTCTAGAAAACTCACATGGGGGCCACAAGCTGAAATTGTTTGCATAAACAGCTTTGGTGTTTGACACAACTTCGCATTTGAAGTAGGGGTTTGAGGAGTGAAGATGTGTTTATTTGTCCAATGAAGTCCATCAGCGTCCATCATCTGCAAGTTAACATGGAGTCAGTTTCAATAGACTTCCCACTGCGTTCTTCTCCATGTTCCTCAGTCGTTCTTTTGGTGCAGACACATCAGACATCCATTGACTCCACTAGTCATGGCTCAGAAGGCCAGGAAGAGCATTGCTGGCATTCAACTTTTTAGTGCAAGACTTTGTGATTTCTGTCGTCATTTTTAGGCTTGTTGTATTTGGGATTGTCATGTTCCCCAAAGACAAGAAACAGTCTGAGTTAGAACTGATGATCTATAGGCAGCTGCTTCAGGGAATGTGGGGCCAGCCCCGGAAGGACCGCCTGATGCTGATCAACCGGAAATAGACCAGAAGGTTTGGAGAGGGATTACGGATGGACCAGAATCAAAGAATGGCCATCTCTACAGGTTAGATAGACAACCATGTGACAGCAGGCGGAACTGGGCATTAGGTGACCATGCCTCCTGCCCGTGACTCCAAATAAATACCAACCAGAACAATGACAGAGGCCCCAAGGAGGTGGCTGTTCCTTTAGGGGTCCCTTGTATAAAACCCTGTTACACACTGCAGATGTCATTGAACCCCAGGCTAATTCAATGATTTACATTGTTGAGAAAGGATTAGTGAAACTTCCCATTTCGATGGTTTATTCCTAATTTGCATCTTTAACGAGGTGGGCTCCAAGCCAGGTTCTGCTCCTTTGTGTTTATTTTGCAGGAACTGTGTTTATTTCTGATAATTACAAATAAATCTTTTCTTCTTTTCTCAAACTGACTGAATAAAAGATGTCGAGGGTATGTTAACTCTATAGCTGGAATAACTATCAAAAGGAGAGAAGTAAAACCCAATTATAACTCCTTCAAAAATGTAATTAATGTTTCCTTCCCAACAAGGACGGTTGCTACATTTCATTTTGAAACATTTGTCTTCTTTGTAGTTCCCTGCAGCTTGTCTCAGAGAAACGCACACCACAGGGGAAGGGGCTCCAAACCAGGATTTCTGGACCGAGTGTGTCATGAAAAATGATAGAGCTGGGGAAAATGTAGGTTAGAGAGAACTGAAGCCTAGACGTTAAATTTGATAAGGAAGCTTTCTGATTCATCTTCAAAGAACTCAGAAAGCCAAAGCAAATCTCTCGAAGTTGACTAATTTTGAAAGATCTGTCAAAGAAGCAAGGGAGAAATGTTACGTGTATTTCAGAGTTCACCTGAGGCTGACACCATTCAGAAGCATGTAAGAGCCATTTCAATGGCCACAGAAACTGGGAGGACAAACTGGTTCTCATCCATTGCAACAGCCTATTGGCGTGGGGCTGTTGCGGCTTTTTGGAGGGATTTTTAGAGCAAGTCTAACCCCAAGATATTAATTTAAAAGTTCCATTGACTATTGGTAATTGAATCAGGTTTGGACGTTAGTCCTGATATGAATTAAAACTTGAACCTAAATAAACACAGGTATTATGAACATACTTTCATTTTATTTTATTAAGTGATGATAGATTAATAAGAGAGAGCTATAGTGTGTCCCAGGGAGACAGTGACTCTCAAATATCTAATAGTTGTATCAGTCTTTGGCTCAAACTGTTTTTTTTTTTCCTATAGCTTTAAGACAAATGAGAATTTCAAGTGAAGAAAATCAACTGGGGGGAGACATTCATCATCCTACAAGAATGACCATAAAGTTATTTATTTGCCTGTCTGTTAGTTGTTTTTTGAGGAAATACGAACCAACAGCAAATCTTCACAAGAGCAAAGGTGTTGTCCTTTATTCAATGCTGATTCTCTGTGCAGAGATGGGGTGCAGCACATAGTAGGCATTCAGGAAATATTTGTTGACTTAATGACTCCATCTGTTTTATAAGTGTAGTCTTTATTTTCCTAACAGGACTAGGGGCCTTTATTTTGTATCAAGGTAGAAAAATATAAAATCCTTAGAAGCCAACAAAGAAATTTAACTTATATGTAATATCTTTGTCCCCTATAGAAATGGCTTTATATACTTGTATGTCAATATATTCTGCTTTATATTAAAAACCTGAGAGGTAACATGAATTAGGGGTAAAAACATGAGTTTTATAGTCAAACTACATCTGCTACTTACTAACTTTACGAGCTGGGACAGCACATCTGTCCTTTCTGAGACTCAATTTACTAATCTGTAAAATGGGAATAAAGGCACCTACCTCACAAATGTTAAAAGAGTGCATTTTAAGAACCTGAGCATAGTTGCTGGCATATACATACTATGTCCTTAATGAAAGTAGTTAACTTGATTATTTTTTTATCATCAATATTAAACTGCCGGTTTCCTCTACTGGTTTATGTTTTCACTAAAAACAGCTATGCTAAATTCTTTATTTTTAATCTCTCGGTTTATAGGTTACTGCCCGGCATTCTAGAACTGCTGAACATGTTTATTTACAAAAGTGATTTTTAAAAATAGAGATACACAGCATTATATTATTTGCTATTTAACTGCAGTTGATGAGAATATAATAATGGAATATTAAAAAGGTTTAATACCAGTGTGAAATTGAAGAGGAACCTTTAGAAAGGTACAGGTCGGAGAGACGAAATCACGAAGGACCTGTACACAGTACTTAGAATCATAGACTGTCACAGCTGAGAGAGGTCTTACGTGTGATGTACTCCAATCTTTTCATACAGTGTGGCTTGCCCAAAGCCACCTGCCCACAGCCCCCAGAAATCAGCTCCATGTTTTCACACAGGGGGCTAGTTAGCCCGATGTGTGCGTGGGTGCAGATGTGCCTGATATCATCGTGAGAGACTGCATTTGCCTTCCTAGAGAAGGGGCGAGAATGGCTGGATCTACAAACCATGGCTTACAAAACTCTTCTACAAACTCCTTGTTTTGTTCTCACAATGCATCTCAGATGGAATCCTCGCACTTCTAAGGATGAAGAAGTTGAGGCTCTGAGAAGTTGGTTACTTTGCTCAAAGTTGTGTGTCTGGTACACAGCAGGCTCTGCACTGGATACGAGGTTCCGTGGCTCTGAATGACCTACTTTTTCCAATGTGAGAGCTGTATTTGCAAGACATGGAGCATCTTAAAGTTTAAAAACTCACACCACCAGACTGTGAAAACATCATATCTATCAACTTTTACTTTTTTGTTATCAGTCATTCAATACCGCTTTAAAGCATAGCATAATGTAAATGAAAACTCCTTCAACTCCTTAGATGCAAGTTGTCTATTAAGCAGATAAGACTATCACACGTAGAATCAGAACAAATGAGTTTGAGGCTTAGTTCTTCTGCGTGACCCTGAAGACACTGTTTTGCCTCTGCTCCCCGTCTGTCTGAGGGGGAATGTTGGTGAGGATGCTGCCGTCCCTGGAAAGTCGAAGAGGAGGGACCACCTCCATGTAGGAGAATGGTCCCTCCCTGAAGCGGTGTCCAACCTTTTGGCGTCTCTGGGTCACACTGGAAGAAGAAGAGTTGTCTTGGGCCACACATTAAATACATTTTGACGCATAATCACAAAAAAATTCTCATGATGTTTTAAGTACATTTATGACTTTGCGTAGGGCCACATTCACAGCCACCCTGGGCTGCAAGCAGCCCGTGGGCCGCAGGTTGGACACCCCATGTCCGGTGTCTATCATCTGCTGTGTTGGTAACAGGAGGAAGATGTTCCTGGGAGCGAGACACCTTTACTTTTACTTGGAGTGGATTTAGGTCCTGTACCCAGGTTCTGGCCCCCCAAACCCCTTTTCCCTCCTGGCAGCTACCCCGGGGAAGGTTGACCACCTCCTTATGGCTCTGTGAGCATGGCTGCTTAGGCAGGGTTTGGCTCTGAACACTTTCTCAACATGCAGGTGCTCAGTTTATGGCCCAAAGTTGATTGCTTTCTCTGGACTCGAATTCTACTTCTTTGAGCAAGTGTTTGAAAAATATTTTTTTTAAAGCGGTGATGTGTGTTAAACCATAAAGGAGTTATGGAGTTCTTTCTCCACATGGCCCCTGCCTCAGGGTACCAAGAGCCTCTGTGGCTCCGCTGTCTCTTTTGCTAGTGACTCTGCCAGCTCAGTCAGGAAGCATCGCCCGAAAATGAGATTTGGGGGGCAAGTCCTTCCACATCAAAACACAAGGACAATCCTTTAGCTTCACTTTCTTCTGTTTGCTTTGTCCTTCAACTTGGGGAGGACCCACGGGCTGCCACGCACTCCCAGCTGATGGACACCGGGTCGTTGAGGAGATTCTTAGCTGCTTCATGAATGTCAGTCTGGCCTGATGCTTACCTGAGAGCGGAGGCCACCGCTGGGCATGGGGCGGGAGGCAGAGCAGAGGGTGAGGGGCAGCAGGCAGCCTGGGCTCAGAAGCTCCACGTGTGGGCGGCTAGTCGATACTGTTAATGAGGCCAGGCTCACACTGCTGGAGTGATTCAAGCGGGGTCTGGCTAATAGGCTCCCAGAGTGGACACTAGCCCCTTTCTCTGCTGGAATGCAGAGAGCTTATCCACGGTGTGATCTGTGGTGTTGAGACTGAGTAAAATAATTCCTTGGAAGAAAACTTCAAAATTAGCATTTAAGAATAAAAAATCGTTACAATTACAGCCGTTGTGGTGAGGCTGCTGCCCCAGCTCCCTGCTTGTGCATCTTCTAACCTGACTGCGCTTAGAGGCCCTCAGCTCCCCGCGGTTGCCGGCGCTAACATTTTTCTTCCTTGACTCTGAGGGAGGTGGATCAGGCCTGTGTTTCTGTGGGCAAAGGGGGCCACATGGGAGAGTATCGTTCGGCATCTCTCCAAGGGGCTTAATCTCCTCCTTTCATGAAGGAGATTCTGTCCATTGGTGTCCATCCTTTACACTAGAGAATACTGATTCTTGCCCGGAGAAGATCATTTCTGAAATAAGCAGGTTACCTGGGAGGACGTGGTTCAGTGAGAGGGGCCCACACTAAAGTGGGTGTTAGCCTGGATTGGGGTCATCAGAGCATTGGGAGCCCAGCCCTATGGGGATGAGTGAGAGGCAGGCCCATGGCACAATGGCTTGACCAGGGCACAGACCAGAGTGGTCCGCAGCCCTCCCAGCATAGCACAGCGACATGTGAAATTGCAGCTTGCAGACCCGAGCGCATTCCTAAATACACATGGATTTATAGGCGTTTGAATTCACAAAGGAAAAGAGCGTTTTCTCTCCTATTCTACCATCTAAAAGAAATCTTTTTTTGGATGCATGTCCCCTCTCACCCCTGCTCCCCAGAGCAGTTTCCTGGGACAGCCATCAACCAAGGCCCAAGTTCACAGCTCTGGCATGGACTTTGAAGAGCGATGGGGACACCTCTTTCAGGAATGCCCTCCTCCAGGGCTTAAGCGCGCTCTCTGTTTTTTTAAATTACAGCTTTATTGGAATGTGGTTGATGCAACATACAATTCATCCATTTAAAATATACACTTTAGTGCATGTCCCCGGAATTGTGCCACTATGCACATAATTTCAGAAAATTGTATCGTCCCCAATTAACACCTTATCTGTTAGTGGTCAGTCTCCATCACCCCCAAGCTTCCGTCGAGGTCCTAGGCAACTAATAAACAGCTTTCTGTCCCCATAGATTTACCTGTTCCAGGCATTTCAATTAATACAATACAATAGGTAGTCTTTTGAGACCACAGTCTTTCACTTAGCATAATGTTTTCAAAGTTCATCCATTTAAAAGCCTGTATCAGTACTTCATTCTTTTTTTATGGCTGGATAATATAACATTGTATTGCATTTAATGGGCATTGAGGTCACTTCTACTTTGTATCCAAGACGAACAGTGCTGTGTAAACAACCGTGCACAAGTTTCTGCGTGGACAGATGTTTTCATTTCCCTTGGGTATCTACCTCGTGGAATGGCTGGGTCATGTGGCAACTCACGCTTAACCTTCTAGAAACTGCTAGACTCTTTCCAGATCAGCTGCTTCATTTTACATTCCCTGCAGAGGTGTGTGAAGGTTCCAATTTCTCCACATCCTCACCAACACTTGTTATTCTACTTTTTAAAATTTAATAACTTTAACTCTTACATTAGGTGTTTGATTCATTTTGAGTTAATTTTTTACGTGTGGCACGAGGTAGAGGCTCGACTTTGTTCAATTACATGCAGCTATCTGCTTGTTATCGAGTCATTATGGGAAAGACCAGCCTTTCCTCATTCAGTGGCCTTGGCATTCTTGTCAAATATCAATTGACTATAAATGTAAGTTTGTGTCTGAATTCTCAATTCTGTTTCATTGGTCTGTATATTTATCTTCGAGCCGATACTATACTGTCTTGATTATCATAGCTTTGCAGTAAGTTTCAAAATTGAGAAGAGTGAATCCTTTAACTTTTTTCTCCTTTGTTCAAGATTGTTTAGCTATTTGGGGTCCCTTGAATTTCCATACGAATTTAAGGATCGGTTTGCCATTTTCTGCAAGTAAGTTAACTGGAAATTTTTAAATGGATTTGACTGAATCTTTAGATAAAATTTGGGAATATTGATAACAATATTCAGTCTTTCAATTCATGAACATTAGATTCTGTCTTTCTATGTATTTAATTCTTTAATTTGTTTCAACATTCTAGTATGTAGAGTCTAAGTTGTATACTTCTTTTATTAAATTTAGCTTAACATATTTTATTTTTTGATGCTAATGTAAATGGAATTGTTTTCTTAATTTTATTTTCAGTTATTTTACTGGTAGTTTATAGAAATGCAATTGTTTTTCTGTATTCATGTTATGTTCTGAAATGTGGCTAAACTTGTTTATTGATTCTAATAACTTTTAGTGGACTTCTTAGAATTTTCTATATACAAGATTGTGTCATCTACAGGAAGATAGATTTATTTCTTCCTCTTCAATCTGGATCCTCAGATGTAATTTTCTTGCATAATTGCTGTGACTATGACCTTCAATACAATGTTGCATTGAAGTGTCTAAGCATCCCTTTCATGCTTGAACTTAGTTACACAACCGGACATCTCAGGAGAGTGGGGTGAAGGTATAACTAGAGTCACATGTGATTTACATGCATGTGTGTGTACGTGTGTGTAGATCAATGCTGTACAGCACATGTATGTGCTGTCATATTTCTGGGCACAGCAAAAATTGCATCACGAAACTCTACCCTGTATTTGCTCCCTCATGTGACTCCCCTTTTATGCCTGGCCTCTCTCCATGGAGAGTGTTGCTTTTAGCCACACATAGGAACTGACACGTGAGGAGTAGCTTATTGAAAGGTGCTAAGTGGAAAAGCTTATCTTCAAAATGAGATAACTTAGAGTGAAAACTATAATTTTCTTCATCTTCAAGAAGAATTACCATGGGGAACATGGACTAGATTTATGGGTTTGACAAGAGGAAGAGGTAGGACCAGTGGGTGGGCATTAGCAAGTTGGTTATGACTTGGTGCGGGCCTTCCAAAAGCCCAGCTCTTCCACATGAGAATGAACTTTGTTAGTTTAATACACTTTTCATAAGCTTTCTGCATCATGTATATACAGTGAAAATTTTTACTCAGAAGTAGCAAGATTTTAAGAATTTAATAAACTTTAATAACAAAGCACGATTACCACCACTCAAAGTTACCAAAAGATGTCTTTAAAATTAACTTCGTTTTACAAGACAAGAGCTACTCCACCTTGGGTGTCTTGGAAGGCACACAGAGATTTGGGGAGATATTTCCTCTTTGTCAAGAGATCAGCAACTTAAACTCGCCTATTTTCCACTTAAAATATGCAAAAGAAAATAAATCTGATTATTCCCTGGGGCTACCCCCCTGCCAAAACGTCCGGGCGAGAGTGGCGGTGCCAGGTCGGCTCCCAGAACATCTGCTGGGCCTGGCTGAGCTTCCTGCAAATTCAAATGCTTCCTGTTTCAGAAGCTTTTGAATTCCCTTTCGTTCCCTAGATGGCCCTTCCATCTACAGCGAAATGACAAGCCTCTCTAGCTGTCTCTGCTTCTGCCCACCCCACCCCCCGCACCCCCTCCAAGACAAACTAAGGTTTGTCTTAGGTATTTACAACAATGAAAGATCTTCAGAGGTGAATGGGATGCCTTTAGGAGAATGTTAAAGTACCTTTGCCTTTGTTCGTTATTAGGTTATTAGATTCCTTCAAGGGAAAACCTCCTGGCTTGGTTTATTATCTTGCTTTGTCAGACCTTGTCTGCTTTATCTGAACACTTTGAAGTAGTCTCCACGCATGTACCGCCTGTATGCTTATAATATAGGTTTTCATACTACCAGTCAGTTGCAAAGGACAGAACCTAAGTAGCACAGATAAATTACTAGTGGGGGAGGGACAGAGAGAGAGAGAGTGAAGCTTTGCAGAATTGCAGACCAGTTCTCTTACTAAATGCAGTTACTATTTACCGTCTCGCCTAGTTACTGTTTAGATGTTGATCCCCACGCTCTGCCTCTGGTAAAATTTAAGATTGCTGTTTCGACAAGTCATCACAAGGTGAGAAAATATGGATGGAAAAATTCTCCCTGTAGAGTTCTAAATATTTAAAAATAAATGTCCCTTTTTGTCTTAAGCATAGGTCCCAACACCCAATGGCCAGAGCAGGATATGCTTTTCCCCCGAACCGTGGAGGGCACCTCCTTTAAAACTGGCCTCCTCCGGGTGGTCCCGGCGCCCACTGGAGCAGGAACGGGGCTCACAAATCTTGTTCGCTTGACGCTAAATACGGCCTCTTGATCATCAGGGCATCTAGAACTTTTGCTCAGGTCGGTTGGTTTCTCCCCTTGCCTCTGAGAACAGTCAAATAGATATTTTCGGATGCCCGATGTCCCACCCACTCCCATCTCTCTGGATCTATTTCTCCCTATGCGCTTCACTATTTCATCTCTGTCGTCGTCATCATCATCATCATCCCGTCTTGTGTTTTGTTTTGTTCTGTTTGTTTTACGACCTTCAGTCCCAGCCTTTCGTGTTCACTAACAGCAAGACAAAGGTATAACTTCCAGGTGTCAGGAAGGGTGGCGCTGCACACAGGGGAGCAAGGTCAAATGCTTTGTGCAAAATGTAACCTTTCAGGTTAATATCGCTAACCATATTGTTCTAGGGATGACTGATTAGATGTATCCCCAGGACAAAGGGTAAGCAGGACTTTTCTACTTTCGAAAACTTCACAAGTGAATGCCTAGAAAAAGCACAATCTCCTGTTTCTTAAAGGAGTGAAATCTACGGCCCCAGACTCTCTAAGTCCTCGTGTTTATTTACCCTGGGCGCGTGAGAGATGGTGGAACTCTTGGCGAGGATTTTCAAAAGGCCTCACTCCGTCTGCTTCATTTTGAGCATGAACCAGTAGCAGTGACAGTGAATCTAGTAGGAAGCAGCGAAGGAGCAAGGGAGGCAGGTTTCTCTTGGAGGCACTGGGTCTACCGTTAGGGCGGCACCAGGGCTGTGGTGAGCGCGGTGGGTGGAGGGTCCTAGCGGAGCTTTCCTGATTTGGAAACAGTCTTCCCTCTCCTAATTACCTCCTGAGGACGGCTGCAGAAAGCAAAGCGGAGGTCCTGCTGAGCTCCTCAGGTGGCTTCGAGTGATGTTGGAGCTACAATAAAATAACAAATATGTTATAAACAGCCTCAGCTTTATGGGGAGCTACACACACAGAGCCAAGAGGGAGGTAAAGGGCCCTGTTTAAGGCATTTCTTTACAAGATTCCCGACTGCTTCAGTCCTTAATGAGGGGAGGGGAGGGGCCTTGGGAAACGCACCAGTCCTCACCCTCATGTGTTTCTGCCCTGATTCTTCAGTGCACACGATGAATAATTTACCGAAAAGCACATGTAAGTATCTCTTTATTATTCATTATAATGAACTGAGACAGGAGTAATTCTCCGTTCTGCTGGCAACCCCGAGGGCTTAACTTAACCGCACTCTGCTTGCTTTCTCACACTTCATTCGAGGGGAAGGAGACTCCTCTTTCCGGGCACGTGGCCTCGCCAGGGCTTGGGGTCGTTGGGGCAAGCCTGGGCATGAGGGCAGGCCTGCTGACGGCGAGCGCAGTGTGGAGGCACGAGGTCAGGGCACCAGCCGCAGGCCTGGCGGGTGCCAGGTGGCGGTGTGACACAGGCCTTGTCAAAGTGCAGCCGGCACCTGGGCCCAGGAAGTTCGCCGTGGTTTCCAGCATTCACCTGAGTAAAACGATTTAGACGGTGCCTCCATGGACTTGAAAAGTGCGAAGTAAATTCTACATTTTCAACCAATCTAAAGATTTCTATTTTTCTCTTTTTAAAAATTTATGTTTTGTCTTGTTTTTTTCTTATTTTTCTCTTTCCTTCCTCCTTCCTTCTCTCCCTCCCTATCTCTTTTCTCTTTCTTTCTCTCTACATTTATTTCTTTAAAAACCATGGCAAGGACACTCAGCCTTCCCACGTGATAATGAATAACTGTTTTTATTTTTTCTGATGGCATATCTTCTCAAACCCTCTCAGTAACAAGTTTCTATGGAACGACCCCCCTCTATACAGAACACGTAAGCACAGCTGAGCCTTTGGCATTCCTTCGAAGTCCAATTGCGTACACGTTTCTGCCCCTTACCCCACACGGGAGTGAAAAGTCAGCCAGAGATATCCAGGTTGCTCTCAGGCCAGGCTTCCTGTTCTTTTGACTCTACTCCAGAGTGCTCCAGGAGTGAAGGAAACCTTCTCTGTCCCAGGCTGGCAGCTTGCAGCACAGAACTGCAGGTGACACAAATTAAAAGCAGCAACTCTCTGGGCCTAAACTGGAAACATTTGCCAAAGCTTCCTGTGGCTTCACTGCCCCCAGGGACTCTCTCTTTTGGGGACTCTCATGGCCCAAGGAAAGGTTCTTGCCTGCCTTCTATTTTATTTCTTTAAAGGGAGCTAGCTCGCATAATCTATATAACATAAGCCACTATTCTCGAAAAGATGACTGGCTTATTAAAAATATATGACATACATTTTTAAACAAACAGAATTGACATTCCACAGGAGAAGCGCTTTAAGAAGGGATAGGCACTGGAGAAGCTACCACTCCCCATTCCTCCTCTCTCTGTCCCTGCACATCTTTCTGCTTAATGAGGGTTTTATTTTTCAAAACTCAAATTGGGTTTTATTCAGATGCATAGTCTCTGCAGGTTGACACAAGTGAATCAAGCACACTTATTGGTCTCCTGGTTGGGCACAGAATCACAATTCTGGAACACGCACAATCTCTATTTCCAAACTTGAGACAGTGGGGCCTGTGGGTTGGGATCCAAAAAGGTAGATTTTACACTTAATTTTCCAAATTTTATAACTGATATATGTGCAGATTGGAACATTAACACTAAAGGAAAGTCAAAATTATTATAATGCTTTGGGTATCATTATCCTTTAGTTTTGAGTAATTACAGAAACATAATAGCAAATGTTTATTGACTACTGTCCTCTCAGAACCTTGACAATGGTATTAAAATTATTATATTTTTATATTCACCACAGTCTATCATTTTTGAAACATGATTTACATTTACGAATCAGAAAACTGATGCACACAAAGGACCGAGAGTTCGCATAAATTATAGACCCGTGATGGAACTCTGATACCTCTTATTAAAATATTTATTCTCTTAACCAGTATATTACACAAAATTCCTTTAATAGCTTAAAAGCTAATCAATGTTCAACATTTTCTTTTTTTGGTTTCAAAAATAGATCTGTGCATTAGCACTCTCTGATACGTGTCGCCAAAACCCAAGAGGGGAGGGCTTTGTTGCTGCTCAGTTTGGTAGGAAGAAGAATGACCTTTGAGGCTTTGCCTGTCCCTGGGATTCCATGATCCCTACGTTATATATGGGAAGGAATTTGCAGGTAAATCCATGGGCTGTAATTTCTGCACTGCCAGAGTCTTCGCTCCCCCGGCACTCCTGCTGGGAGCCCGGGGCTGAGTCGCTCCATTCTTCAAAAAGATAGCAAGCTCCCCAGACTCTCTCCTGTTAATTTAAAATTTTAATTTATACTTTTTCATGGATGATACTGAGACAGACATGGTCGTGAGTAAATATGTCAGGATAATCTATTGAATCGAATTAAAATGGTATGTGCTTGGGAAACATTTTAATTTCATCTTGCTCACTTCTTTGCCAACTATAATGAACAAATCAGGAGGCTGAGTTATAAAGCTGTGCAGGATGTGAAGGAAGGGGCAGCGGAGGCGGAGCCAGGTGACAAATAACGTGACTCGATCTGCGTGGCTTTGCCGGGTGTCCATGACTGGCTGCAGAGAGCTTCTGAAACAGCTGGCTAGGACAGGCAGGCAGGTGTCAAAGCCAAAGTCCCTGTTGCCATGAACAACCCCTCATGGAGTTCTGCACCAATGGCAAAGACCAGAGGGGCAAGGAAAGTGTGGCTGAATGATGGGAGAGACTTTTATTATGCTCAACTAAAGGACACTTTTCTCCTTTACCCAAGTGTTCATTGCTTTGTCTTTTGCTCTCGGGCTACCTTTTAAGACAAAAGGAAAAGGTGGGAAAAAGGAGGCATCCCGAAGCCATGGGGCGACTCCAAATTCACATGGCCATCCACCCGTGATTTGCCCGGTTCTGTGGAGAGACCTTTTGCTAAAAATCTGTGCTTCTTTTTCAACTACCCCTAAATGCACCCTTAGCATGGTCTCTGAAAAACTGTCTTATCAGCTGCTCATGTCTCCTAGTTTGGAAGTGTGGCCCATGGAATAATTTTCACTTTTCTGTAGCGCTCTGCAGTGTGTGTGCAGTAAATGTCCCTCAAAGAAAAGGGATGTGGTGTGCTCTGAAACGGCGTCCTAATGCAATTTGTCCCACTGCGATCCTGTCCCCAGTCACCCATTACTCTCCTCTCCTTCTGCACTTACACAGTTTGCATTTGATTTCTGTAATGTCTCCATCAGCTTCAGAATGGAATGTTCTGGGTGTCTGGTGTGTCTGGCCTGCGGTGAGGCCATCCAGGCGAGGACACCACCGCCTGAGTGCTGGGGCCTGCAGGCCAGCCGGATTCTCTTTCAGGTGTGCACGATTGTATTGATTGATCTCTCAATTACATGTTTTTAGAAATACAGCATTTTACCAACCACTGGTCATCAATCTGGAAACCAGCCCATCAACCACAGTGTCAACACCCTGTGCACGAGGCCTGATAAAAATACCAAGTTAAAATCCTCTCAATGGCTTTAGCTGAGAAATCAGCCTTAGAGGGAAATGAAATCTTACAGCAGAACTCTACGTAGGTCAAGTAGAGAATAGTTCTGAAGAGTGAGAATTTTTTTTTGGCGGGGGGGATGAAAACCTCATTAGAAGTAAAATAATCTATAAGTAGACTAGAAAAACACTGGCTTGATTTGCTAGATCATGCTAGAAATGTAAATCTCAGGTTATTTCTAATCTCTTATATTAGCCAACAGAATAACCTGTCTTGAAATGGGCTTCAACAACCCTCAACAAAATCTCATTCTTCATAGATGTGAAAATACAGAATGAGAAGGCTTCAGAATTCTTTGGGAAATGATAAGCAAATGCAGTCAGTACCACTTGTTTAAACTAACATATACACCCAGATAGCAGAAATTGAATTGTATTTTTCCAAGGGAAGCCGCAGCGTTCTTTGGCAGCAGTAACAGAGTGCTTCTGTTTAAACGGTGTTTACTATGGCCAGGTATATTCCTGACTTTCACATGCATTACTTCATTCAGCCTCAAAATAATACCATTGGAGGTAAAAATGCTCATCCTGCTTCACAGACGGGGAAATGGAGGTTCTGAGGGCTTAGGTAAAATGCCTGTCCCAGGGCAGTGCGATACAACCATTTCCTGTCGATTATCAAGGCTTCCTTCTTAGCACCGTAGTATACTGTCTAATACTCAACTTACACGTCATTGAAACTCTTAAAGAGCTCTCTTGCATTACCATTCTCAAATGATGAGGATCCACCTAGATGATCCATCTGACTTCAAAGTGAGTTAAATCCCTCATTGACAAGGGCCATCATTGCACAATCACCACCTATTTCTAGTACTTTCCACCATGTGTAGTTTCTTTTATTCCAGCTCATTTGCTCGGGCCTTTTGAAGACTTCCAGTGTAGCAAACCCAACAGTTTCTTTCTATCTATCAGCCCCTCCTATGATCACTTAGCCCTTTACTTAGTCATGTTTAATTTCTTGAATCCTTGGCTTGTTCTCTCTTGCTCCTCTGGCAGAGTCCAACATTCGATGAACCCAACTATCCATATTGTCTCTGCCTGCAGCTGAGCAGCTGAGCAAAGCTGGAGAATGTCCTCGAAGCTGGCAGCGCATTGTCACTATAAATCCTTGCCCAGCCACGACAAATGGGACCTAGCGCTGCCTGTGATCCTAGCACAGCTCCCCAGTAATTTCACTCTCATTTTTATGCAACAGCTATTTCACTTTTTCTTGCATCTGCTTTCCCCTCCCTCTTCCTCTCCCACTCACCTCCAACTGACAGTTTTGCCCTCTACTTTGGAGAAAATAGAAGGTGTCACTCAGTCGCCCTCTTGCTTTCTCGTAGCCAGGTGCACAAACATATCTGTGTTTCTATCATATGTTTTCTTCTCTGACGATGGAGCAGATGAAGCACCCTACCACCATGTGCTTCAGATGCCACCCTTCTCACCTTTGTTGTGATTTTTCTCTGTTAGTTATCACCTTTCTCCTGCATTGTCAGTTGTTTTCATTCAGTAATCTCATGAGCATATATTATATATTAGAATGTAAGAAGCCAGGGGTCTTGTCTTCTTCACAGCTGCATCTCTAGTGGATAAAATCGGGCTCCTTAAAGGGCAGTGTCCAGCACATCAGCATAAGTTCAAAGATTATTAGAAGTGTAGAATTTTGGTACCCACCCAGACTTAGTGAATTAACAAGATGCATGGGAATGTGTGTGCACATAAAAGTTCAAAATGCCCTAGCCCCCAACGGTTCCCAAGGGTTTCCACACTGAAACCAAGAGACAGAAAGCGAACAGAAACCCTCGGAATAGCCCAATGCCCTAGCTTTATCTCTCTTCCTCCTTCGGCATTCTCGGCGGTGTTTTCATCAAGCACCACACTCTCTTCTCACTCCTTCCCCCCTTCCCCCTCATGCCCCCACCCCTCCCTGAAGCTGCAGGCCCTCTCATCTCTTGACTATTGTCTCACAGGGACAGGAGTACAATAGTCCCTTCACTCCTTCTTCAGCTGCTTGTCCTGCAGCAGTTCATTCCCCAAAAGAAGTCCTGCACATTCTTGTGTGTGAAAAGCAGAATTTAAAACGTGGCGTGCCTCTATTTCAACCTGTTCAGGCATTCCCCATTACACCTGTGGAAAGCAGACTTTTTACTATAGAGATGTGCACCTCCCAAGCCGCCTGCAACCCACCCGTTTTCTCATACACCTCACTCGGGCCACTCTGGCTTGCATTCTGTTCCTTACCAAAGTCCACCTCTGTCCCAGGGACTGCGCCTCTGCCCTGTCCTCTCTCTAAAGTGTTCTATCACCCACCCATGTACCTGGCATTCTCAGTTTTCAATGTTAAATTAATTGCCACTTCTGGAGACAGGAAAGGCTGTCTCTCGACTGTGTGTTTGTATAGGGCTTCCCACACCATCTCCTGCACGTGACCATGCTGGTGGTCCCCCGGCTCAGTTTGTAATAGGATACGGGTACTCTGAAGCTTTGTTGATTGCATGAGGCTCCCACAAATCTAAAAGTATCATGCTCAGCATCTTATCCTGAGGGCCCAGTAGCATGTCTGGCACGGAGTAGGTGCTTAATAAAAATTTGTGAAATGAACGTATGAATGAATGTCCATTTTTTATTTTATTCATGGAGTTGATAAAGTATTTTTTAATGTTCTGGGTTTTCTGTCATCTGCTTGAGGTCAAAAGAATCTTGAAGGCAGGCCCTGTCTCTTACGACGGTTTGGGTCACTGTTTTTATTTTGGCTTGCCTGTGTCTCTTTGGGAAACTAATGCATTTATTTCCCAGCACAGCTGGGAATTTTCAGAGTGACTTGAGTTGTGGGAGGAAGCAGGCTCAGTCATTCGCTGTCTTCAGAGCGTTCCTTTGCCTGTGTGCTCACCTTTTCCTTTCCTAGCCATGCTCAGCTGCCCTACGTCTTAGCTTCTGTTACCACGGAAAGGATTCTCCTCTTCTCGCTTCCCATAGCCACGCGGTTTAACTCCTCTTTTGTGGCTGAAAGCAATTTCCACCTCTTTGTAGAGCCATCCTTCCACATAAATCACTCCCATCACTTCCCTGCGCGGTATCAGATGCTCTGTTCCGAGCTGCCGCCGGGCTGGCTGCCTCTCGTGGGCGGTGGGGTGTGCGCAGTTGCTGTCTGCATTCAGGTGGAGCCCTTGCTGTGCCGCGGGGGCCGGAAGTGGCCCCTACCTGCTTCAGGACACCCAGGGCACTGTCCTGATGGCCTCATATATCATCGGTCATGGCTGAGACCACAGCACATCCTCCTCCTGCAGGTGATTTTCTGCTTCAGGTGGCACTGTTTTCAGGGTAACCCACACCGGCTTTGTGTTGCTTTCAGCACTCCTCGGCTTTTCCCGGGGCCCTCGTTCCGCATGTGCTTGATATGTTTCTTCTTTTCTGCAGATAACACCCCTCCCGTTCCTACGCTGAAACACACATACACGTATACACACGCACACACCAGCACCCTTGCTGTGCATGAGTGTGACTCTCCATTGCAGCGGCTGTGCGCGTGGCCCCACCTTCCACCAAGAACCAGTGCGCGGGCGCCCCGCGCCCAGCGCCCGCGGTCAGCATCTCGCGGCTCCGATTCCTCCCACTCTCCGACAGAGACTCTCAGACCCGTGCCCTGCCCGCACCTTCTCAGCCAATGTGAGCCGCAGCAGAGTTATGGCCCTCGTTGAATTTCCCACTGTGTGCATCATAAAGTTTTCTCTTCGGTAATTTAGGGTCCTTGCTAATGCTCTGGAGTTGGCTGTGTTTGTAACTCAGGAAATCACAGAGTAGTTAAAACTTCCCAGGAGGACAGCTTTGTACAATGTAAAATACTATCGGAATTGATCTAAAAATGTTTTATTTTAGCTCGCCTCCTCTCCTCTTCTTTAAAAAATCCATTTATTACTGGCCTTTGAGTCCTCGAAAGCAAGATCTCCCTCCCACTTTTCAAACAGGCATTATTAATAGATTTTGATATGTGTAAGGTTCTTAACTACATTTTAATTACCTTTCAATTTATGGAAAAAAGGTGGATAACAAAACAAAAGCAAAACAAAAACAAAACCCTAACATCATGGGTAAATTTAGAAAGAAAATGTAAAGACTGCGTTTTCAGGTTTTCTCATGCAGCCGCACCACCTTCATCAGCATTTCTGAAGTGGGGGGCTCTCCGGGGGTCACTTTAAAGGCAGAGGGCATGGTGGGCAGAGACAAAGTTCTCAGGATTCCCAGGGGAAATGGTATTTTTAAAAATCCATATACATAAAATCATAAAACTAGGTATGCGTGCCTTAACCATATACCCTTATAAGCACTAAGATCCAAAATTATAGATCCTACGCATACATAGCCACTGAAGCTAAACTCTACAGCATCGATGGATGAAACGGGTGATGTCTTGTTAAAACAAATGTCTAAGTGGCGATGTGCATGAGGTTAGAGCATCACTGTTCACCTCGACGTGTGCAGACGACAGCCAAGCACTCCTGCCACCTTGGTCCAGTCCCACCTTGAGAACCTTCATGACTAGAGTAGAGCCTGGCACCATTCAGTTTTTCTTGCCATGAATTTATCGATGACTCAGTAAGTCCACCTCTGCATTTTCCTCATTAGGCTGAGACAGGGAAAGAAGTGCTCATTGACGATGCTGTAATCACAGACACCAATCTGAACATTGAAATCTCATGGTGGTCACAGAGCATGCAAAGCACAGGGTGCAGCAAAAGCAGGTTTACACCCTGGCTGGTGTGGCTCAGTGGATTGAGAGCCGGACTGTGAACCAAAGAGTTGCTAGTTCAATTCCCAGCCAGGGCACATGCCTGGGTTGCAGGCCAGGTCTCCAGTAGGGGGCACACGAGAGGAAACCACACGTTGATGTTTCCCTCCCTCTCTTTTTCCTTCCCTTCCCCTCTCTCTAAAAATAAATACATAAAATCTTTTAAAAAAAAGTAGGTTTACAGTTGTAAGTATGTGGAACACAGTTTAGTTTTATATTATTATTTATGAATTATTGTATTATTTCTTTGGATTATAACTGTAAACCTACTTGTGCCCACCCCAGTACATACAATGGAATAGTACTCAGTCGTGGAAAAAATAATGAAATCCATTTGTCGCAAAATGGATAGACCTAAAGAGTATTCTGCTAATGTCAAAGAGAGACAAATACCGTATGATTTCACTTACCGTATGTAGAATCTAAAAAACAGAATAAATGAACAAACAAAACAGAAACAAACTCATAGATAGAGAAAAAATTGATGATGTCAGATGAGAGGGGTTTCAGGGGACAGATGAAACGGAGGAGGGGATTCAGACATACAAATTCCCAGTTATGTGGGTACTTCTGATGCTAGTATGAAAAACATTGCCTTATATCCTTTAATAATTATTAATAGGTTTTTATTATCTACGGCATGCAAGGTGAGCTGTGGGCGGTGCTGATACAAAACGGAGCCATTGACAAGGTTCTTACCCAAGTGGTGTTTGTAGTCTAGCAAACAACGGTGTAAATAATTAACTCCAGTCTCGTACATTCTATGATGCCCAGAATCTTTGATAGTAACATTAGATTACAAAGCGATGTAGAGGTTTAGAAATGATGAGTCTGTACTAGAGATTAATCTCTATTTACCAATATGCGCTTGTTAAGGCAGTGAGGAACGCAACATATTTTACATATTATCCCAGTAACAAGGTTAGAAATATACCCTTGTTATTGGCATTTTCTACTGAACGTTACCGTCTCAAAATGCCAGCTGTCAATTCTTTGAACACTAACACCTATTATGTTATCTGTATAGGAGAGGCTGCTTGTGAGTCTGATTTAAGACACTTGTTCTCCAGCTACCCAGATGATCTAAATGTTTTCGCAGCTCTGTGTGTGTGTAAGTGAGATGTGGCTTTTATTTTTGAGTCAGGCATGATTTTCAGATGAGCATTGTATTGCATCAGATTTAAGGTTGTAAAAACTTCAACATCTGGCCTGCGGGCCACAGAGGGGTGTCTTCTGACCACTCTGTCTCCCGCACGCTCCCTGTCCCCATGGCACACTTCATTCATCGGTCTGTTTGTTCCCCACTACTTACTTTCTGAGACTAATATGCTCATTTACTTATACACTTTTCCTTGTCTCGCTGGACGTAGCTTTGAGGGGCATGACCTTGCCCTTTCCCAGAATTTTCAACTCCTAGAATGTTGTCTAGCACATATTAGACACCGATTAAATATCTGTGTGTCTATCATGGCACTTTTCAATCTTGTCTTTTCAGAGGCAAAAATGTAAAAATGAAAAGAAAAGTAACAAACCCAAACAAAACATTAAAGCTGGCCGATTTTCAGGAAGGCTTTATTATTTTGGTTAAATTCCCACCTGCCTCTCGTCTAGTTTTTTTGAGGCCCCTGGTGGTCCTCACACAGGAGACACGGACCAGCAGCGCTGAACGCAGCGGGGAATTTGTTAGAACTGCAGACTCGCCACCTGCCTCCAGCCCGGAAGACCAGAACACCTGGGGGCCAGGCTCAGCGATCTGCATTTCAGGAAGCATTTTAGGTGATTCTGTTGCACACTAAAGTTTGAAAAACACAGCTTCGAGGCATGGATTTCCCCTAACTCAATCTTCTCCTCTGAACCAAAACAAATTGACCCTGCATTTCACCCCGAGTTCCACATTCAGCAGCACTGGAAATGGTGCTTTGTCTGCCAGATCCTTTTCCTCCAATGTCTTCCAGGCATTTCCTTGCTCTTTCTGATTCCTTTTTCCGTCACCTCTCCCCACACATGGCTAGCAGTGGTTTAGGCAACTACAAAATCGCTTTCAAATATCTATTTTGTACTCCTAAGCTATTTTATCTCTTGTGAGAAAATCAAATTAGTACCATAAATGTGAGGGAAACTGACGGGGTAAAGCCAACTTATTCTGGCTGGCCTCATTGCATGGATTCTCAAGCCCTGAGCACTTTTTACAATTTTTTTCAATTACAGTTGACCTTCATTATTATACTTGTTCTAGGTGTGCAGCACAGTGGTTAGACATTTACATAACTTATAAAGTGATCCCCCCTAGTAAGTTTAGTGCCCCCCGACACCATACATAGTCATTCCAACACGATTGACTATATTTCCTGTGCTGCACTTTCACATCCTTGTGACTATTCTGTAATTACCAACCTGTGCTTCTCCATCCCTTCCCCTTTCCACCCAGTCCCCAACATCCTCCTGTGCGGAAACCACCAGTCTGTTCTCTTTATCTGTAAGTCTTTTTCTGCGGTTTGTTGGTTTAAACCACACCCCCACCCCATCCATAGAAAAATCATCTTTCACAGAACCAGTCCCTGGTGCCATCAAAGGCTGGGGACTACTGCTCTCGGTCTCCGTATGCTGTCACAAATGGTAAGATTTCATTGTTTTTTTATGGCTGAGAAATATTCCATTGTATAGATGTTCCACCTCTTCTTTATCTACTCATCTATCCAGGGACACTTAGGTCGCTTCCGCATCTTGACTACTGTAAATAAAGCTGCAACAAACATAGAGATGCATATTGCTTTTCAAATTAGTATTTTGGATTTCTTCAGATAGATACTCAGAAGTGAGATTGCTGGGTCACATGGTAGTGATATTTTTAACTTTTTGAGGAAACTCCTTACTGTTTTCCATAGTGGCTGCATCAATTTATAATCTCACAAACAGTTCATGAGAGTTCCCTTTTTTCCACAACCTTGCCAACACTTGTTTGTTGATTTATTGATAATAGCCATTACGGCAGGTGTGAGTTCCTATCTCATTGTCGTTTTAATTTGCATTTCCCTGATGATTAGTGATGGTGAACATTTTTTCACATGTCTGTTGGCCATCTGTGTCCTGTTTTGCAAAGTGTCTGTTCAGGTTCTCTGTTCATTTTTTGATCAGATTTTCTTTTTCGGTGTTAAATTGTATGAGTCCCTAATACACTGTAGATATTAATCCATTATGGGATATATCATCATCGAATATCTTCTTCCATTTAGTAGGTTGTTTGTTTTATTGATGGTTTCCTTTGCTGTGTAAAAACTTCTTAGTTTGATTTAGTTCCCCTTGTTTATTCTTTCTTTTGTTTCCCTTGCCTAAGTAGAGATATCCAAAAAATATTATTAAGAGCAATGTCAGAGAGTTTATGACCTAACATTTCCTGTAGAAGTTCAATGGTTTTGTGTCTCACATTTAAGATTTTAAGCCACTTTGAGTTTATTCTTATATATGGTGTACAAAAGTGGTCTACACTCATTTTTTTTGCATGTATTTGTCCAATTTTCCCAACAGCATTTATTGAAGAGACTGTCTTTACCCCATTGTACATTCTTGCTTCCTTTGTCATAGATTAATTGAGCATAGAGGTACAAGTTTATTTCTGGGCTCTCTATCCATTGATCTATTTGTCTGTTTTTATGCCAGTACCATGTTGTTTTGATTGCTATAGCTTTGTTGTATAGTTTGGTATCAAGTAGCAAGATACCTCCAACTTTGTTCTTCCTTCTCAAGGTTGCTTTGGCTATTCTGGGCCTTTTGTGGTTCACACAAGTGCTTTCTTTTCTAAGAGACTATCACAGCCCTCAGGTACAGAAACTCTAGTGCCAACCTGCCTAAGTTTCAACTCCCTGCTCTGATAGTATTAGCTGTGGACTTTAGGAGTCCTGATCCTCTCCGTATTTCAGCTTTCTCATCTGTAAAATGTATATAGATCAAGAGATTTAATATAAGAAGAGTTTGTAAGTTGTGCCAGGCCCAGAATAAGCACTATATAATTTTAGACATTTCTTGGGATAGAGTTATAATGAGTTCTGTTATCAAGGGCCAATAGGAAGGTTTAGCTTAGAATGTGAAAATTTTAAGTACTTGAAAGAGTTTTCAAGAAATCGGACAGTTTCCCTGACCAGCATGGCTCAGTGGGTTGGGCATTGTCTCTCAAAGAGAAAGGTCACTAGTTCAATACCTGGTCAGGGCACATGCCTGGGTTGTGGGTCTGGTCCCCAGTCAGGGCACGTATGAGAGGGAACTGATCAATGTTTCTCTCTCACATTGATGGTTCTCTCTCTCTCTTTCTCCCTCCCTTCCCCTCTCTCTAAAAATAAATAAATAAAATATTTTTAAAAATCAGGAAATTGACATTGATGTTTCTCAACTTTCCTTTCAGATCCCCTTACTTAACATCGAAAATTCTCTTCCATGGGCTTGTTGATAATAAGAGTCCAGGACATTGCCATAAACAGCAGGGAAGGAGCCTGATTTAGCAGAAACTTAAATCTGTTTTTTAAATCCTTGCCTACCCTCTACTTACTGCTGCTCAGAGGGCAGTAAGAAAGCCCTGTTATGCTGCAAGAAAGCAAGAAGCATGAACACTGCTCTTTCTTCTAAAGCACACGAACATTATGAGGAAAATAACTGTCCGCAACCAGCATCCTCATTGTTCCAAGTTTCTTTATCATCCGTTAGGCTCCAGGGCTGTGTGGACTTGATGATTCAGCTCTGCCCACTTGAGATATGGCTTTTATCCAGTCATTTCCCTCTCTTTGCCCTCCATGGCCACTAACGAGGCCCAGGTCGTCTAACTGGGGTGAGTCTAGCCCTAGCCTAGGGGAGCATGAGGCTCTCCATGGGCTGTATGGCTGGGCAGTAGAGTCTGTTCCGGCCCTGGAAGTTAGATTTGGACTGACCCGTCTCAAGGTCAGCCCTTCCTAGGCCCCCTGGTCATCTGAACCAGTTGCACACACCCTAATCTTCAGCGACAGGTCTTATACAAGGGCTGGGCGGGTCTAAGGTAATATATTTCAAGATCTCATATTTTCCAGAATGGGCCTGAGAAAGTGCCTGAAACTGAATTGTAATTCTAATTCTCCTTCCTGACTGCTTCCACTTTAGTAATTGTCCAGGAGAGAATTTTTCTTCACTCTCTTACTTTAACAGTCATTTGATAAAGCCTAGTAAAATATTAGCAGTGTACTGTCTAGATATTGAGAGATGGAATGAATTTAATACTGACTTACAAAGCCCTTTGCAAGTCAGGTATTTTCCAATTCATTGCTTTAAAAGAAATTGAAGGAGAACTAATTGAATTGTCGGCTGTGTGATCATTAAAATAATTTTTGAAGCTATATTACTATGTGAATTTTGGCATATATTTTGGAAAAGGTTCAAAGAATTGAGTGACATTTCTATACAAGATTTTCATTTTCATATCCTTGCTAATGTGAACCAGGTTTTTCTTAAAGCAAAAATAGGAATAGAAATAGAATTGATCCTTAGCTCTATCTCATTATATCTATGGTATAATTTTAAAAGCCTCATATATCCTACTAAGAGCTTTACTTCCAGTAAAAGCTTACTTGTTACCTTTAATTATTACTTAACAACATGGACAATATATTTATGTTGTTTTATCAATATTATCCTTGTATTGATAACTCATTCTCAAAGAAAATATTATTACTCAGAGCTTTATGGTCACAGAACATAAAAGAGATTTAAATTTATATATAAATTTGATAGCTGATCAATAAAAGATTTTCAAACATAAAATATGTCAGGATAAAGTCTTACAGAGGACATACAATGGAAACACAAGTTTACATTTAAAAGAGGAAGGATGTACATTATGTAACTGTTAAAGAAGAACTTGTTCATGAATGTTGAAAGGAGATAATCAAGCCCTGGCTGGGTGGCTCAGCTGGTGGGGGCGTCGTCCTTTGCACCAAAAGGCTGCAAGTTCCATCCCTGGTCAGGGTGCAACTGGGAAGCGATGGATCAATGTTTCTCTCTCACATCGATGTTTCTCTCTCTCTCTTTCTCTCTCTCTAGAAATCAATAAATGTATCCTTGGATGAGGATAGTAAATAAAAAGAAAATAGATAATACTGAGTATCAGATTACTATGGTATTTAAATTTCATTGTATGTGTATATATATACACATATAGATATAGATAGTGTATGATGTTTTAATTTTAAAGTGTGAATATTTTCCAGAGACAAAAAACACATTCTTTGCAACTATAACTTAATTTTTTTTAATTATGTCAACTTAAAACTGTGCAAGGGATGACTAACTGACAAAACAGAAGTCAGCCTATCTGTGTGTGTGTGGTCGCCTGTGTCCTGCGGCTCCGGGGACTGGAGACAGAACCCTCTGCACTCTGTCTCCCTCGCTTCTAGGCTTGGGAGTCCCTGGAGCTGTCCAGTTGCCAACTCCATTGCTGGGAGATATTCAAACAGGAATTTAGTCTTTAGGAAAATGCAGCCCCCATTAGGATAGGGGTGACCTTATCAATCATTTACAAGTGAGAGTGAATGAATGCGTTTATAATTTTTTCTAAAAAAAATGATTTTGAAAGTTTAAAGCAGGAAAGATCCTTTTGGGCTTTAGTCTTCTTCATAAGAGAAATGGCAAATTTTCCATAGAAGGAAAAAACTTTGTGGAAAGTGAAACTAACTTCCCAGGATTTGGAAAAAACAAAAAAACATGACTTCAACTTTTCTTTATACCCATGACACAATTAATATGGTGGGAAAGAGTCATTTAATGACACCCAAGTTTTTAGGACCTAATGGGGAGTGCAGTTGGGCCCCCCAAACCTCATGTCACTGATGTTACCTAGAAACAATTACAAAATTAGTTCTCTGACTCCTGGTGTGCAGAGATACCTGTGGCCAAGTTAAAAGAAAAGCTTTGTAGGAAAGTCTGAGTATGATTCTATTTCAGGTCAAAACCAGTCAACACAAACTTCACACATGCAAGCATGTGTTTGTCAGGGGTGCCATGTGGAAGGAGAAATAACAGACTGGCTCGGGGAGCCAGGAATCGGGTGGGGATGGAATGATTAGCTTGGCTTTTATGCGTCTCTGTATTGTATTTTTTCACATGTTTAAACATGTTTATTTTACTTTCGTAGTTTGAAAAAGTGGCAAATACAGACAATGTAGAAGAGAAGAATCTCCTTCTATCACTGTTCGAAAGCACCTAGTTATCAAGCCCACCCCAACCCCCGCCCCCGGCCCCCCCCTCCCCCGGCCACACACACACACCTGCTGAGGGATGGGTGGGACTGTGCTTTTTATAAACGACCTCAGTAACTGGGAGCTAGTATTGCTTCCGCTCCTCCTGCCAACAAGGGAGGGCACTTCTCTAGACTCCATGCATTCCCCTTTCAGTGAAAGCTATGACTGTGATCCTCCAGGGTCCTTCTGCTCCCCTGACCCTGCCAGGCTGGCTGCTTTGCCATAGGGAAGCAGCATGGCCAAGATGTGTGCGCTCTCCTGCTTCCACTGCCCGTGTGTGTCTTTGGCGCGCTGCCTGTCTCTGAGCCCTGGGAAGGAACTCTGTTGTTAGTCACATGGGATCAGATGAAGTAAGGAACGGCAGTGCTTTTTCCGTCTCCTCACCTGGGGCACTGGATTCATGCTCCTGGTCCCCAGGAGGCACACCTCCTACCCTCTGCTTGGACATCTCGGGGAAGCAGCGGGGTTATAGTTGCCCCTTTCTGTTTGCTCAGATACCCCAACTCAGCTTCCGACTACGGTGTCAACCACCAGGTGGGCACGACTTGAGCTCTTCAGTCCCGCCCTTCCTCGCAGACCCACATTTATAAAGGGTTCCTTTCTTCTTCATTTTCCCTTTACAGGGTCTAAGCCCCGGGGGATCATAGGCAACTTTTCTTCCTGACAACAGGAGTATTTATTAAACTGGTAGCCAGCAGGTCATGCACACCGAAAAGCAAATTCCACTTGCCTCCAGGTGTCGTTATGAGTAGGCGACAGGAACGATGACAACTTAGGTGACATCAGCCATGTTGTTTTCTCTCAGAGCACAGTGGGAGAAGCATGAGAAGGCAGAGAAACTGCCTGGCCATTTCTTCTTCCCTCTCCTGTAATCTTAACAGGTGGCCATGGCTTTCTCCAGAATTGTTGGCTTTCTAAGGTGAATTTTGCTCATCCATGTTACAAATTGTAGCTTGCAATCATTGAGCAGCATAAGGGTTCAGGGGGTTATCAGCACCCAGATGTCTGGAAGTAAACATGTTCAATTTTTGACTAACAACAAGCTAGCTGTTTGCTTTCGGGATTATCTGGGACCTATTCAAAATACTGATCCACTTTTTCTCCCCATCCCCCTGGGCCACTTCCCCCACAAGGTGCTAAATGTGCTCGAGAAATAGAACTTTTGTATAAGCCCAGGGGAGAAAAAGGATGGAAAGCAAATACAGAGCGAATATATTCACAGGCTGTGAATCAAATATAAATGATTTTGTATCCTTGGTTCTTCAAGATGACTCAGGCCACTCTTAACTTATATTTAGGAAGTTTCATCAATAATTAATTATTTTCCTTCAGCACGAGGTTCTATTGTTTTATTTTTTGAACACAACCACTATATTCATAATATAATCTTTCAACACTCTCTTTCTCCCGTCCTCCCCTCTCCTTTCTTCCTTTCTCCCTTCCTCAATATTCCCCTTTCTTCTTCCCTTTACCTTTGCCCCCCGCTGCATCCCACAGGTGTACCATAGATGACCGGGTCACCCGGGTGGCCTGGCTAAACCGCAGCACCATCCTCTACGCTGGGAGTGACAAGTGGTCCATAGACCCTCGTGTGATCATCCTGGTCAACACGCCAACCCAGTACAGCATCATGATCCAAAACGTGGACGTGTATGACGAGGGCCCGTACACCTGCTCCGTGCAGACGGACAACCACCCCAAGACCTCCAGGGTCCACCTCATCGTGCAAGGTGAGTTACAGCTGGGTGTGCAGGCCGGGGTGCCTGTCAATCAGAGGGAAAGCACAGTTTCAGTCTTTGCATCTGCTCTCGTATAAGACACAAAAAGTCCTTTTCCTCTACAGAATCCAGAGATTGAGTCTAAGTCCCAGGTTCCTTCTCACCTGCTGGGTTCAGACTGAGAACTGAATATTTTCAAGGGGTTTCTCTATTTTATTTCTGACACTCCAGTTCCTATCAGTAACTTGTTTGACACGTGCTGGTTTAGCTCTCTTCAGTGACTCACTACTCTGGGGTTGGGGCCAGATATATTTTAAAAAATAGACACAATATCCACTTTCCATACATACAAACATCACTACAATAAAATATGATACTGTTCATGTAGAGATCTGTCTCTAAGTATCTCTTATAGGAAACGGTTAATGCTAGTGACAGGGAATCATGTGACTGCTTTTGCGCATGTGACAGGCGTGCTTGTCCCAGAAGAGGTTCTGAGCCTGTTCCCTCAGGTCCCCCCTGGCATTGCTGCCGCCCCGATGCCTCTCCCAGCCCCACAGTGGAGCTGCGATCCAGAGAGAGATTAGTCAAAATTGTATTTCCAAGTGTATGTGGAAATGGATCTATGTAATTAAAAAGGGGGAATCAAATCCCTGACATTCTCTCCTATTCTGCTTTTTAAAAAAATCTGAATTGATATAACCCAGGCCTAGTATTTAATATTTTTTATTGAAATTTCACTTTGTAGGGAAAAATGGGGCTGAAGAAATGTTAGAATCTCAGATATCAACTATTAAATACTAGAAACACATTCAGGTAGCAGGTAGGAGAATTCGAGGACCGTTTTAGAACAAGACAGCAACACAAACATATTTTGAACTGCTCCCAACTAACTGCACAGCCCCTGCCATCACTGTGGAAAGCAGTTTCTGTCAGGTGTCGACTCATGGGAACAACGAAGGGTTAAGCTAGCTCCTGTCCTCCAGTGGCATGTCCTTCTGTCCTTCTCACCTCCGCCCGGTGGGAAATGTGGGCGGGCCTCACAGGGTCTCCTATACTGGTGTCTTGGGACCATGAACTGAGCTCTCAGAAGGAGTGGCTGTGTCTGATTCAATCTTTAGTAACTGCCTTTTATCAGATTCCATCTGCAGCAGATTCAACAGACTTGTGAGCTTGTGAAATGGGTACGGCATCCTCGCTTAGCTAATATGGACTCTCTTGCTCCTGCCTTTCTAAAAAGTAAGATGTGTCTCATTTTGAATGGTGTCGTGGGGAGCTGGAGTCAGGGTTCGTGTCTCTTTCTGCTTCCGTCACCCGTACAGTTCAGGAGGCAGCTCTCTGCCAGCACAGTACCCGGGTCTCGGACTCAGAGCCATTTCTGATGGCACGTGCTGGGACGGGTGCTGTCTGTGCCTGCAGCCTCTGAGCCCAGCACGGGCCCTGTTGCGGCCCTCCCCTGTTGCTCCAAGCCTTGCCTCGTTCTGCTCCCGAACCCTTCTCTCACCCCCTCGCACTCTCAGACGCCACAGCAGCCTGCCACATGACAGACGTCTGTACACTCTGCTGCTTCCATTCTCCATGCATGTCCCACCCAGGGGTACGGTTTGGTCACGATCACTGGTTTGGCGCTACAAGACAGTCTGCCATCTGGAGGTAGAGACAACTGTCACTACCAATGCTGCTCCTCAGAGGGCGGGGAGGTGCTCAGTGAGATCAGTCATCGGAGATGAGCTGCAATGTCTGTTCAACACGTCTGGGCTGCAGATGACAATGGAGAGCGGGTTGTCTCTCCCCCGCGTGGCACCTGGCCTTGGTGGCAGAAGAGCTAAAGCTCTCAGCATTGGCAGTTGATGCCTCCATGGTGTTCTCGTGGCCTCGATAGCAAAGTTCTCTTCAAGTTCAGGGAATGTGGCACTGGAACAAAAAAAGAACTGTCAGGCAGCAGAGAGACTCAAATAGACAACCTGTCTGTTTTTGGGAAACAGACAGGCTGTGTATGCACGTCACAGTCGGTACACGCCATGAATGCTACCAGTGCGGGACTTCGGGGATAGTGTCCTCACAAGGCATGGGCAGCTGTGCCTTGGGCTGGACACAGAAGCCAGCGGTATCTCCCCATGACCCTCAAACGTTGGGTCAGGAAGGGTCTGCAAACAGGCAAGAGGTGGAGCAGCAGTCTTTGATTCCAGGGTTCAGGTCCCTTCCCAGCTCCACGTGCAAGCCAAGCCCCTCTGGTGGCTCTGGGAGTCGGAGGTGGCCTGTGCTGTAGGTTAGAAGACCAGGAGGGTGGAAGCAGAGGAGAGCAGATGGATCTTTACATTCACTGGGAGGTGAAAAGAAGGAGCTCAGAGCGCTGCCTTTTCCTCTGTCTTGGTTGGCCATGGGGTGGTTTGCTCCTTCTTTTGAGACCAGTTAGATTTTCCAGAGGGTGGAAGCAGAGACTCCACTGCTCAATTAGAAAGACGTCCAAGAGTCCTCCTTCTTCCCAGCAGCTATCGGCTTTTGTCCAGTGTATAGATTAATTTTTCAGACTTAGTGTTAGTTCAGGTTAGATAAAGATAATGAAAGTTTCCTAATCCTCTTAAAGAAGATTTATCTGACTGAGTAGAAAGCTTCTGGAATACAATATGGCATGTATAAAACTGAGGCCTAATCTTGCCTTTAATTTCAAACTGCTGATGGGTATTGATTTTGCAATGAGAAAAACTGAAAAATTTCCGAGCTGCAAGTTGTCTGTTTAGGATAAAAAAAAAAAAGGTGTTTGTTTATCATCGGTCCATTTGAGAATGTTAGAACCTCATCACTGTTGGCAACCAAGTGTCATTAGAGAAGGAGGACCAATCCCATGGGCCCCTGCTTCGTCGTTCCTTCTGCAACGTGAGGAGCTGAACGATGCTCTCACCTCAGAGCCGGTCTTCACTGTTTTACATGGTGGCCTTTGGCACATAGCTGATGAAATGAATTCCCAAGTCCTTCTTTCTGAGAGAAGCTGCATTCATTAAAACACTGATACCCAAACTACATTTTGGCCACTGAGTGGATAATTTCACGGCACTTGTGAGAGGGTGTGATCGTGTGAGTGAGGCCATACACCTGGGTGTCCAGGGAATCCCAAGCCAAGGGAAAGAGTTGCTGCTGAGTCAGATTAGTTGGGGGGAGAAATCCATCGGGCAGCCCTGCATGGGATGGGACAAAGTGGAGAGAAACTGGAGACACAAGGAATAAGTTACTCCCGTCACCCAATAGTTGTGCTCAGAGTAGGCTGTGGTCTACCTAGAGGAACCAAGAAGGTTCCTCCAAGAACTATCGTCCAAGAAGAGTTGAGAGAATTAATGTTAATGCCTTGAAAGAAGAAAAATTAAGAGGTTCTACAACCTTCTTTTTCAATGGGGACATGGTGATGACCTCGCTCGTAACTGTGGATTTAGGATCTTGTGCTGCTAGGAAAGGAAAGCCTTCGGCTTGCTAAGCTTAGGGATAAAGAAGACGCGCATCACACTGATATGATAGAGCTAAGGAACAGGTGTAACCCAAGACCAGAAGGGGCATGTTTGAGACCCAATTTGAATTTACTAGCATGAGAGTGAGTTTTCTGTGACTGACTATTCCTAGAGAACATCAGGAAGCAACGCTTACTCATATTTATCCCCAGCGCAGAGCACACTGTCTAGGGCACTGAGCATACATTCATAAAATGCCCAGAAGGACAGACTGATACAGCAAATGATACAGTGTGTGAAGGCAGGGATCATGGAGCCCCTGCAAGCAGAGGGGAGCAAGGATGGTGCCAAATAGCATCCAGGTGACTTGGAGGGACAGTAAGTGGGAACAGTTAGTTCCCTGGAGGATGAGGGTCTTCCCTGTGACAAGCTAAGAGGCATGTTATAACAGAGATAACACAAATCCCATGCGTGTATTTAGGACTTCACCACACCGGTCACAATCTGTCTATATGACCCTCACGACCATCCCTGGGAGGCTACAGGGCAACGACTGTTATCTCCATTGTGCAAATTAGGTTAGTGCCGCTAACAGAGATTAAGAGACCAGTCAGTGTCTCCGGTGAGTAAGCAGCAGAACTGGGTCTTGAACCATGGCCATGTGACTCCAAGGTCAGCGCTCCTTCCGCACACTCCACCGCCCCCACTGCCCGGCAGGTCTGAAGTTACTTCTCTCATCGAGGTCCATGGGAATTTTCCACTTGTCATTTCTTTTTTTCTTCCTTTTTTTTTCCTCCTCCTGCTACTGAGATTGCACTGTACAAGAAGATATTGAGGACAAAGCTCAAGGTAGAAAATTAGCTGTGGGGGTGGGATACTAAACCACCATGAATAGTGCAGGGAGGATGAGAGAGAAGGCAGCAAAGAAGAGAATTAAATTACTGGTAGTTCATCCACGCAGGGACACACATTTTAAGTGTTACCTCTTTACCCTATGTAAGTACTAAAAACAGGCCCCTTTGAGAATCCAGTATCTAATTGTTATTCTAACGGTCGTGAGCGCTTCAGCGTTCTGAAACTAGGGAATATCCCTGCATGGCCAGTAGGCAGGAAAAGCTGGTGGATCTTTGCTACATGGGTATGGTTACTCACTATCTGCTCTCCTGACTTAGTTCACTAATCTGTTTACTACCCAGGATTTTCTTTCATGGAGTGAACTCCTTTTGCTAAACCCAATTTTAGGTAAAGAGCTAGAAATGATGAATTACGTTAATTTGTCACATCTGAGACCCTTGAGCAAGCCGATTCAATTTCTGTGTTGCAAAAGACTTTGGGTTTGTGAGCCTGGAGTCGGGTCAGGTGAGACTGGTTGGGACCTACATTTTTATTTAGTAAATAGAGAAGTCAGCTTTGCCACCTAGCCTGGTACTGGGTTTTGCTGAGTGCCAGCCAACCTCTTCCCTGGACCCACATTGTAAAGTGTCAGCCTCCTCTGAGACGAGTCTCACACCAGCCCTGCAAACTCTACATCCTATTCACAGTTCACAAACGAGGAAAATGAGGCTTGGAAAGATTCAAAACTTGCCCCACACTGCTACATGCTTTACATTCTCTTCACCAGACTTTGTCTCCAGAAGGAAACCATCCAAATGAAAACAGCGAAAGCACTCTCCATGCATTCTCTCTCGTGCTATTTCTTCGCAAAGCCCTGGGAGGCAGAACAGAAAGCTGCCTAAGAAAAGAACTTGTGATTCAAAGATTTGAAGAAATTGGTCCACGTTATAGTAGCTAGGAAGTGCCAAAGCACCTTCGAACGCCAGGTGTTTTCGTTCTAGACCCAGAATTGTGTTCGCTTACCAGGCTGCAGTCTGGTGCTGACTGCAGCCAGGAAAAAAGACAGGTAACTGTTGCTATTTCTGAGAGAAACATAACCGTTCTGAGGCGCTGCCGAGAGGGTGGAGACTAAGCAGACAGTGGCTGGGGTGGCCCGGGGCCACTGTGAGCAGGGCCCTGCCGGAGGTGTCCCGCCGACCAGACAGGTCCCAGTTTTGCCAAGTATCTGCCCATTTTCAACTCTTCCTTTGTAACTAACCTCTTTTTTCCTGCTCTTCTCCCAAATATTACAGTCATTTAAATGAACATGTATAATCGTGGGCCTAAAGAAAAGCAGACAGCCAACTGGAAATAAATTTAATTCCTACGGCCTCTATTTTAAATGATAATCATACCTGCCCTTCACAGGGGCCAAGTGGAGAAGTGGCAATGACCTAGACCGGGCATCCAAGGGCTCATTCCCCAGCCTGAGCTCTGGCCCGACCCAGGCCTGTGTCTTCACAATATTTCCTTTCTAGCTTCTTACCTGGGGTGAAGAATCAAGTTCAGTGTAATTGATTTCCTTATAGAACACATGTGCATATCTTATTCTGATATTTATTGTTATTAAATGTTATTGTTATGATTATTACTAATTATGTTGCATTTGAAAATGAGGTTCTGAAAAGGGGTCTATACGCTCTTCATTCTCTGTATGTGCACGAAGAAGGCACACGGGCTGAGGGACCCACAGGACAGAGTAAGTGTAAGACCCTGTCTGGGCACCTTTCCTTGGCTTTGAAACGGAAGGGTTGGACTGAGGGAAGGAAGGCCTGTCTGGTGATTACATTTCATGACCTGTCAGTGTAATTTCTCTGGAGGATTTTGTATAGCCAGGCATCTCTGCACTCCATGCCGTTTCCACTGTCACCCACTGAAGGGACAATTGAAGGACTGCTCTTGTTCTTTCTTACTCATATTTTCCTCAGAGCCCGTTGGTTCTGAGCTTCTTGCTAACAGCCGTGTGTGGTGACTCTGAGCGTTGCTCACCCTCTGCTGTCAGCGGCTCCCTTTCAGTTGGAGAGGGTGGGACACCCTCCCTTTCCCTGTTCCACCCTGGCATGTGCCACCTCCACAGCCCACAACCATGGCAACTACAAATGAGGACAGATCAGGGGTGCAGTCATTTCCTTCAGGATGCCCTCTGCACCTGACAAAGGAAGGGGTCTCAGGGGTCGTTCTCCACAAGAAGGGCCTCCCACGCAGCCGCCCTCCGTGATCAGGGTCTCCGGCGTCAGGGCTGGGGTGAAGGCACGCTCGCAGCCCCCTGGTCGTGGTCCTGTCCCTGCTCAGCTATTATGTGAATGTGCCGCATTGTGTAGCCTGAATTGATGTTCGCCTCCATCCGATCTCCTAGGTTACCACCCCTTTCTTTCTTTCTTTTTTTTAAAGATTTGATTGATTTGTGAGAGAGGGGAAGGGAGGGAGAAAAAGAGGGAAAGAAACACTGATTGGCTGCCTGTTGTACACACCCCGACCGGGGACCAACCCTGCATCCCACGCATGTGCTCTGACCAAGAACCGAACTAGCGACATTTTCCTCTTCACAGCAACACCCAACCAGCTGAGCCATACCAGCCAGGGCTACCACACTTTCTGTATATTGTGTGTAGTTGGTGACAATGCAGTCCAAACCGCATTTTGTAAAATACACACACACACACACACACACACACAGCTATTTATAACATTTCTCCTTCTATCAAGTTTTTACTCCCATTGTCATGAGGCTCAATATGGGGCTCAGCTCTGCTCTGCTTGGAAGCTAAGATCATAACACACACACATACACTCACACATAGCCACCCATGTGTGCACACAATTGTCACAGGTTTCATGGCTGTTGTTTTTGTGGTCTATGAAATTTCATCCCACCTCCAGTAAATAGGGAGGTTCAACCCTTCCTGTAACACTTCTAATCTTTTAATATAGAAACAGGAAGAGTTGCGGTTTTCCAAGGCGAATGAAACCAAAGCATAATTTGACATTCGATGGACACATCGTCTGGGCTGCATGTGGTTTGGTCCTGACCGCGGATTCCCTCTGAGGCTCCTGGCTTTGAAAGTTCGTAAGCTTGTTTCGAAGCAAAGGAGCAGGTACTTTTCCACGTGATCCAAGGTGGTGCTGCCCGTCCTGGCATCCAGTTTGGTGACACACACAGTGGCCAGAAAGAGAAGGGGTAGGGCCTGGGGCTGTCATCGGCCTTGTTTGCAGCAGACTTAAATAAATGCAACAGGCATAAAGTCTGTTCTCAGAGTCATCACTGGTGTGGAGATGAAGGAGAAAATGAAATGCCTGTAATGTTCTACTCAATATGTTTGGGTTTTTTCTAATAATTTTATTTACTTATTTATTTATTTATTTATTTATTTATTTATTTCTAGAGAGAGGGGAGGGGAGGGAGGAAGAGAGGGAGAGAAACGTCAACATGAGAGAGAAATATCCATTGGTTGCCTTTACACAGCCCCAGCTGAATTTTCGCCTTGCAGGACAATGCCCAGCCCACTGAGCCACACCAGTCGGGGCTGTTCTACTTAATGTGTATGATGATCTCAGCTTCTTTCCTGAGTCTAGTCTGTCAGTAGCTCAAGAGAAAGCAAAGAGCACTTTCCCGTTGTTGTGAGCAAGGGGAGCATCTTGAGAAGAAGGGTAAATTAGTCAATGCTCACAAACTTTCCTGGCAGATCAAAGCCCATCGGGACCCCCGTTTAGTCAGGATCCCACATAAGACTGCAAGCATTACCACCCACGCGAGCCGTCAGGCCCAGCTCAGTGCCAGCGTGCTCTGTGAGTCTGGGGTGCTGACGTTTTCCTACATGTGGCGTGCGTGCACGTGTGCAGAGAACCTGGCTGGCACCTTCAAACCTGATCGTGAGCCTCTAGGTAACAAGTTTTACCTCGAACACAGAATCCTGGCAACAAGAACTGTCCTTTGTACTTATTTCTGTTCTGGCTTCTCGTAAAGGTGTCTTCTCTCACTGGTAATTCTCCTTTATAGGTAGAAAAATTGGAGTCCAATAGAAGTGAAGTAGAATAATTACAAGAAAACCAGTCTGGAATGTTTTTTTTTAATCCTCACCCAAAGACATTTTTTTGCTGAGAGAGAGAGAGAGGGAGAGAGAAACATCATATGAGAGAGAAACATCGATTAGTTGCCTTCTTGTACGTGCCCCAGCTAGGGAATGACCCTGTACCCTGGACATGTGCCCTGACTTGGAATCGAACCAACCACCTTTCAGTTTGCAGCACTGTGCTCCAACCAACCGAGCCACACCAGCCAGGGCAAGAATATGTTTTTTAATATTTCTGAACCATGGCTGTCACACACTGAGTACTTCCTGTGGCAGTTCCTTTATGGAAACAATACAGTTCTATGTCCCCATTCACCCCAGAAGGTGGGACACATTTTCCTAACTGTTCAATGAGGAAATTAAGGCTCCGATAAGCTAAAGAAATTGTCTTAGGTCACCAGCCTATAAGTTGAGATTTGATTTGAGCTCTGCTCAGTCTACAGTGTAAGCCTGCCCTTGACCTCTTCTTGGGACTTCCTCTTGCTGCCATCCCTTTTACTAAGCAGACTAGACTGACACACCAGTTCACTGACAATACACATGCTTCCCTTGCCATGTTATCTCTCAAAATGGTTTCAGACTAATATCTCTGCAGTCTGAATCTGTCCTCCATAAGCCTGTTTTTCTTCCTTTATTCTGTTTGTCTTAGTCATTATTACTTCCTTCTTGGAGTTAATATCAGGTATGTATCATCAACTCCTAAATCCTAACTTCCTCCTTAATTCCAGGCTTTTATTTCTAATATTTTCTGGAACTCTTCCACTTGAGTATCCCATAGATACCTTCACGTGTCCCACACTAAACTCATCTTTTCACTCCCAAACCTGCCCTTCCTCCTGTGATTCACATTCCTATTTATGGACACGCCATCCTTGTATAAAACCGTGGCTTAAGCTTTGGTGCTTCTTTCTCTTCACCTTCTGCATCCAAGCAGATGTCATGTCCAATAAGTCCATTCTCTTCCTTTCTGTTCCCACAGCCAATAAAATGGAGAGTCTGACTTTTCATAGTCTCATTCTAATTGCTACCCACTCCTCAGTCTCTGCCTCCCTGGGACTCATTTAACACCGATGTCTAAACATTCCTGATGCATACATCTGATCTGTCACTTCCCCTACTCATAATTTTAATGACTCCCTATTGATGATAAAAATAAATCCAACATGTCTTAGATCATGTTTCCAAGCACTAAACAAGTCCCAATCTACTTTCCCACGCAGACTTTCTACTATTCCACTTTTACATCACACGCACGATTTAGCAGACGTGCGCTTTGAGGCCCCCACCCCCAGAGTCCTGCAGTCTTTTCCATTTCCCACCCGATCCATGGGCTGTGCACACGCTTTTCCCTGGGTATCCAAACTCCACAGACCCTTCAGAGCAGCGCTCCTCCCCAGACAGCCCTGTGCCATTGACCTTCCTGTGATGACAAAGTGTGCCGTGTCTTCCCTGTCCAACCTCATGGCCTTTGGCCTCCAGTGATGACTGAGAATTTGGGATGCATCTAGCCTGACTGAAGAACTGAATTTTAGGACTATCTAATTCTAATTAATTTAATTAAAAATAGCCACACTTGCTAGTGGCTGTCCTGTTGGATAGCACAGTTTTAGAATTGCTAAATCCCCAAAGCTAAAGTCTGTCTTTGGTTTTCCAATATACCACTACCTGCACTTCCTTATGATACTTACAACTTTTCATTTCATATTTCAGCTATTGGTGGATCCAACTCTCTTTCTTCCCCTGATTATAATTTTTTTGGAGGCAAGAACCAGAGTTGGCGCCATCATTTTTTATACAGGCAGAGTTTATGGATTGCAATCTGAATTAGCGTGGCCATAGGGGTAGCTATTTACTAAACTTACATTAAAAGTTACAAATCGACAACAATAATAGCAACATGTCCTAAATTGGCTGTTATTAGAGACCACACCACAAAAGGCAGCATCCACCTTATATTTCTGACACTTGTCACCACGTGGCTAGGATAGTTGGCTGTACACTGTAGATGCAAAAACATTTCTATTGAATAAGGAAGTTCTTAGAAAACCTTAAATTTTTTTCATAATTATAGCTTCTAAGGGAAAGATGTGGCCCAGCTACCTTCCTTTAGCTGTGCTGGAAGTCGCCCCCAAAGCAGCCGTCCCAGAGGGCAGCGTGGCAGGCAGCGCTGGAAGTTTACCGCCCAGCCTGCTGCGGGCGGTCAGCATAGTGGGATGCATGAGTGTTCTGATTGGCCAGCAAGACAACATTAATGACCAGGTAGCAACTGAGTTCAGGTCAATTAATTTATATTTGTATTTTGCAAAAACTAAAAGTTGCCCTGTTAGATTATTGATTCTTTGTCCCGGTATTCAATTTGTTTTTAATTGCACTATTTCTGGGGCAAGCCCTCCCTCCTGGCAAGCTGGCTGTAAATCTGCCACCATCTCAACAATCAACAATAAATGTGTCCCTTCATGTCATTATTAATATGTCTCTTGGATTGGTTCATTACCACAGTTAACAGTTTATAAGAGCCGGATGGCACACCGCCAGGAGGACTCCTTTTCCCGAGGGCTATTTTGTCATGGGAGAATTGATATCCTCAGGCCTGCATGTGTCTGAGGAAAGGGGACTGGGATTTAATTTAATATATCTGGAATACGAGCTACCTAATCCTCTTTTTATCATAAACAGCTTTAGAGGAAGATATTGTGGGAATGGAGATTTTGCCCTCTCTTTCAATTCTTCTTCCTTCACACTTATTTTCTCTTCTTAATTCCTGCTTAATTTCTGTTCCGATGGATCCCTCCTCCATCAAAAACAACATAACAGCTACCTGGATAATCTAAAATCCCCAAATAAGTGAGCTATATGCATCCACAGGGAGTTAGAGTTTTATTATTGGATTATCATTCGTGGAAAGCAGAGGGGTGTTCTCTTTGCCTGGTGTGTGAATATTAACAGAACTGCAGAAACACAGCACTCAGAATTCCACCTTACCTGAGGTCAGCACAAAAATGGAGTAAGTTCTACCTTAGAATAGATATAATCATTGATTACAGTCTTGTTATTGATTCTTTTAGTTTTTGGGATTTTTCATGGGGAAAGTATGTTTGATAATCAAACATGCACAGAAAAGAAACCCACTTACGGGCCTGCTTCTCAGTAAGAAGCAGGCAGAATTTAACTCCTGGTTGGGCTGCTTGCTCTGCGACCTCAAATGAGTCACTTAACCCAGCGGAGGGTGAGTGTCTTCATCTGTAACCCGTGGGCGATACAGCCGCCATGCCTCCTATCAAGACTGTTGCATGTTAAGTGAACAGCACATTATTCTTTACTAGGTCCTGGACAGAGAGAGATATTAAAATTGTTTGTTTTCGGCTGCTAGCTTCATTTCTAAAAATACCTCTGAGGTTGCACCACGGGCACTCTGCGGGGGTGATTCAGTAATACTCCAGACCCTCCTTCGCAGGGAGGGATGTGTTTCAAGACCCCTAGTGGATGCCTGAAATTGCAGGTAGCACTGAAGCCTGTGTGTGTTTTCTTTTTCCTATTTATACCTACCTTTTCCTTAAAGGAAGCACTCTACGGCTTTCTTTTGGCATCTCCGAATTGCCAGCACCACTCCTACTGCACTACGGGGCCATGGTTAAGTAAGCAAGGTGGCTTGAATCCAAGAGCAGCTGTACCGGGACAGTCCATCCGATACCCCAGAGGGTAACCAAGTGACTGACAGACAGGGGGCGTGTGCTGCCTGGACACTCTGGGTACTCAAAGTTGGTTATGTCCTGGATGGGATGGAGCAGGACAGCACAGGACTTCATCATGCTCCTCAGAACTGTGTGCCATTTAGACCTTATGAATTTTTTAATTCTGGAATTTTCGGTTTAGTGTCTTCGGGCCATGGTGTCCTCATGTAGCTGAAACCTCAAAAAAGTGAAACCACAGATAAGAGGGGACTACTGTAGTTAGAACTATCCACCTGCCCATTCGAACATCGTTCTACCACACAGACATGGAGTCGCTGGCTCACCTGTCTCACCAACTACAGTGGACTTCGTGGACAGTGACGGAAGCATGATGCCACCTTCTGAGCACAGAACAACATGTGTGTGATGTCCCCTGTCCTTGAGCTGTATGTCTTTCTTGTATTTTTAAAAAATTCTTCTCCTGCCCTAGCTCGTGTGGCTCAGTGGATTGAGTGCCAGCCTGTGAACCAAAGGGTCGGTGGTTCGATTCCCAGTCAGGGCACCTGCCTGGGTTGTGGGCCAGGTCTCCAATTGGGTGCATGGGAGAGGCGCAACCACACATCGATGTTTCTCTCTCTCTCTTTCTCCCTCCCTTCCCCTCTGTCTAAAAATAAGTAAACACAATCTTTAAAAACATTTCTTTTCCAATTATTTTTGATATTGTTTAAATAACTTTATAGTCTCATACCAAGAAGTACCTCTGGAAAAATATACGTATATATATATATATGTGTGTGTGTGTGTGTGTGTGTGTGTATGTAAAATAGTTCTTATTGAAGAAAACTAAGGATGGAGTAGATAACTTTAAGGCAATAGAGGAGTAGTCACTGAATGATCCTCAAAGCTTTGGTCGAAGGTTTTGCTTTCCTTGAGAGTCTTCCGTCCTTGCATAAATATGACTTCCGTAAAGAGATGCAAGACTTAGAGACTTACCTAAGACCACACCTTCAAGAGGACACCACTACATTACTGAATGTTAGAGCTTCATTTGTAATAAGTTCTCTTTATTGCTGTCACATCCAAAATAAGTTAAAATAAAAGTCTATGCTCCAGTTTCGAAAGAAAAAATCTCTGTGGCTGCAGCATACAATCCCCCACTGCCCACTTTAAACACCCGCCGATGGGAGTGTTAAGTGACAAGCCCTGAGCCCTGGCCATGGTTAATTCAAAGCACCAACAACGAATAACAGAATCTGAGAACACAAAATAGCCACTTGAGGAATAAAGCTTCCCAGACCTTGGTTCCACAGCAGCAGGGTGGAAAGTGAGGGGACAGGAAAATCAAAGTCCCTTTAAAAAAAAATTATCACACATAGAGGCAAAACGTCTCCACAGCAGGAAAGAAAGTGGAAAACACACCAAATCAATCACCTTAAAATAAGGCTTAAAATCTACTGCCTAAGATGTAGGTGGGGAGGGATGAGTGAGCCCAGCAGCTTGAAAATCTTTTATTAAACTGCATCCTGACTGCGGTGGCACATACAGGAAAATGCAATTAAGGTCAGACCATCAGGAAGACGCCCAAAAATTGCTCTGAGAAAAACCGGTGGTGGTGGGGGGAGGCAATCAGCAGGCAACTTGCAAAGGAAACTCACTTTGAGTAAGTGCCAGGCAGGGCGTGAAAGTACTTCAGATCGGGGGGCAGGCTGAAGTGAAACCTCATGGCTTCGCACTGGCCCCCCAAGGTGAAGGTACGGAGCTGTGTGCGGGAGGAAGGGAGAAGTGAGAATGCAGTGCCCTGCAGGTGTGGACAGGGCCTCACCTTAATCAGAAGCTTTGGATTCCGTCTTCCTTTCAGCTGCAGCCCCCTCCTCCCCTATTTTGTCCCGTGTCTCGTGTGCCCCTAAGGAATGGACATGAACATGAGGTGGTGTCATTTTAAATACAAAGCCACTTGAGTATCCCTGCAGGGTCTCAGTGGCCCTTCCAGCCCCTCGGACTCCGTCCAGGTCCAGGCTGTGCCTGCTCACTGGGAGCTGGCGGCTGTGGAGCCCCGGGGAGCGCATGCTGGCAGCTCCGCGGGAGGGACCAGGCTGCTCCGAACTCACCCCATCACTCCATTAGTAATGAAGAGCTCTGTTTCTCCTGAGAAGCCCCGGAGACAAGGTGCATGTCTGGGGCAGTTCAGAGCTTTCACTAGGTGGTGCAGTGTGCCCGGCTGGTCCCAGAAGCCACAGGAGGGTGTGGCCGCCTCCCTCTCCCTGCCTCTAAGTACATCTCCTGGGGCCCCAGCATGTCCACCTATTCAGGGGCTTCCCTTTATGACCCACTGGAGGTGCTACATGAGCTCAAGCTTTCTGAGTGGCCCACCCCTGGGTCTAGCTCTGTCACATGGTGCTGTCCCCAGTGAATGACACATCTGATTCCCTCACCATGAAGATGGGGACACAGTTTTCACCTCACTGAAGACCAGCATGGTTACCTCCCACAAAGGGCACAAGACCTAACATAGACTAGATGCTCAAAACGCCGATTGAATGTGTCTGGCATGTAACGAACGATCAATAACTATTTAATGATAAGGTGGTTGGAAATATTTGCTGCGGGGGAACGAAAACAAATTGATTTTGGCAGGTGTCCATGCAAAAGTAAATTGCAAGTTACATATTATGCAGGGAGAGCTATCATGTGAGGCTGGTGGTAACTCCCAGTGCTTCCTCCCTCAATACACTGTGAGTGGATTCTTAAGTCAAGCGTGGTTGGGGCAGCGTGCATCTCTGCTCCGGCCTGGCCCATCTCTAGTCTTGTGCTGATTCCGGGTCTTCTAATTCTTTCTTCCATTGTCCGTAGCCCAGGCCCCCTCACCGATACGTCCCGGTCCTCACCACTCTGCTCCTCTCCTGTTGGCAGAGGTGGCGGGCTGGCTGCTCTGGGTCTTCAGTGTGTCTCCATGCTCAGACTCCAGGACAATTGGGAGGTCACCTGTTACGCGTGTCCTGCTCCATCCCTTTCACTACTGCCGCCCTCCATGGGATTCCAACAGGGCAACTCTGCTAGTGCGAGCAGATTGGTGTAAGTACGGTTTTTGGCAGAAACAACGTCAGCTACAAAGTGCCCGTGGTGACTGCAGCAAGAGGGGTTTATAGACTTCACTGACATTAGGAAGGGGAACTGATTTTTAGGTATAATACAATTTGGAACATATGCCCGTTTTCCTCAGCAACTATTACCGTGCAGTGATTTTCCGTCTCTGACCAAGTAAATGTTCCCCAGGCTGCCACTACCTGGAATAAAGCAATCCCCGGGCTAGCCGAGCAGGGTTGGCGGTTCGGTCATTTACTGCCTCTGTACAGGAGGGCTGTGCTTACCTCTCCTTCCCTCACTTTACTGCTCTCTGAAGTTGTCCCTAGTTCCCTTTCCTCTTCCATTGATTTCTTAATTTCCTGCCTGTTCTGTAATCCTTTCTTTCTAAGCAGGCAGGATTCCTGGACCCTTTGCAGCAGGGAAAGCCTTTTTGGAAGGGTCTGAGGGCCAGGGCAACTTTGGCAGGACGTTTGCATACATTTCCATTTAGTTGGCCTGCAACCATGATGATTAGTTCTCTCTTAGCCATGACAGGTTTCCTATGGAATTCAGGACCTTCAGGTTCCAATAGAATACAACTAGCTAAGTAAGAGGGGCGGATAGTCAAGAAATAGTTACTGCTATTTCATGGAAGAGTGCAGGGGAGGGCTTTATGGTTATGAGTGACGGACCTGGGTGTCAGTGGGAGAGCTCCCAGTATGGAAGTCATCTGGCTGGGCTCCTGCCTCACCTGTGGCCACATCTGCCAGGATGTCTGTCACCTTGCCCTTCATTAGGTAAAGAGCTAGCAGGCTGCTTCTCAGTTTTGATAGCATGCCCTCTGCAAGCTGCCTGAGGGGTCTCTCAGGAAGCCTATTTTCTCAGGGCCTCAGCTTCTCTCTGTGAGTAAATTCAGCACATCTGTGCTGAAATAAGTTCCCGGGCCACCAGTTTGCCTTTTTTTCACTTGCCAATCGCTGTTAGGGTCCCTGATTCATTTCATTTCTTCGGCGCCAAGTTGGGTCCTTAAGCGGGGCGGTGTTGCACGCATCCTTTAAAAAGCAAGGGCTTATACTCTGTTTGTAAAAAATGATCACTTGGTTAAAAGAACAGAGTGTGGTGAATCAGAAGATCTCGAGAACTGCTCCAGCATCCATTCTTTGTGCTATTTTAGAGACATGGATTAACTTCCCTGGATCTGTTTCTTGCTATGTAAAATAAAGGAGCAGAGGTATATGATTTCTGAAGTCCATTCCTGCTCTCAAAGTCTAGATTTTTATGCCTGGGATTATGCATTTTATAATACATTTTTTATTCTTTCACAGATGGATTTGCTATATTGTAGTATATCTATTATTTCATTTGTTCACTCACCAAATAGTTAATATGTACTCTGTGATAGCCTGTTAAATGAGAATTTGTTGAGCATCATCTTTGTGCTAGGCACTTTGCCACCTACTGAGGATAAAATGATGTAAATCTTCTATCTGCCTTTTGTGGGATTATTTCCGTTCCCTTTCTCGCTATTCCACACTTTGTCCTTGGCGGACAACAGGCTGATTCTGTCACCATGAACACCTAAATTGTGCAATGTGAGTGACAGCATTAAATAACATTTGGTAGAATTAAATGGGACCCCAGTATTTTTCTACAGGTTGCCCTTATTTTTATATTTTTGATGGGGAGTTGGGACATTGACAAGAACGAGAATAGTCACAATTAAATTATGGAATTTTCTTCACTATTAATTAAAATTTACTTTGTTTTCCCACCTGTTATAAGAGGTGACTGGCTAACCCACCATTTTAACCTCACCCTAAACATTCTACAATACCCTGCGTAGGTCTATGTGCCCTAGATCTCAAACAATCTCTTCTTAAATAATCAATAAACCTACCTGTCATTTATTAACTGTCAGTTATAGTCATGCTACATTAGGAACTCTGGGGAGAAATGGAGAAAGGGCCCAGGAGGGTTTCATTTGTAAAGGGAGATCAGATACACTCACAAGTGGTCAATAATAGTTGGCCTTTCTCTGCCGTACCAAATCCCACTCACTGCTCTCCAGAAACACACCTTCAGTCTGTTCACTTCTTTCCGTCTCCCCCAACCAACAGTGTAGATCAAGGTGCCGTTGTCACCCACGTAAATCACCGCAAAGTCACATTAAGTTGTTCATCCCCATCTCTTCTAAATTTTCTTCAAAGTGGCAAAACATACATAACACAAAAATGACTATTTTAACCATTTTAAAGTGTATATTTAGTGGTATTAAGCGCATTCACCATGTTGTGCCACCATTATCGCTGTCGATCTCTAGAACGTCTTCATGACCCCAATCTCAGTACTAGTGAAACAGGGACCCCCCTCCCCTTCCTTCCCCTCCTCCAGCCCCCAGACCCACTCCACTTCTCCTCTCGTGACCTTCAGTTATCCCTCTTGCCAGATCGTCTCCTAAAAGAGTCTAATCGTCACACACAGGTACAGAGAGTTTCGTCCCTTCCGTGGCTTCCCATTGCTTCTAGCGAAACTACAAAAGTCTCCAATGGCCTGCTCTCCCTGGGAGCTCGGACCCACAGCTGCCACTCTGGCCCGAGAGGAGAGAACTCTCTGCTTCAGATCGTGTACGCTGGGCAGCGCGGGGTCCTTCCTACCTTGGGGCCTTTGCCTTGGCTGCTTTCTCTCAAATGTTCTTCACTCCCATTCCCCTAGTCATCTCCTGGAACCTCTCAGATCTTACATCAGCGGCCACTTTCTCCTCAATCTTCTCTCAACCTCCTGACTAGGCCAGACCTGCCTATTGCAGAATTTCATAGCGCTTCTATCTATTTTAAAAGCACTGCTTGCATTGTTACATACATATACATATATATGTGTGTATATACATATTCTTTTTAACTTTATAATAAATATATGTCTTCCAATGGACCTTCAGATACATAAGGGTGGGGAGCGTACTGTTTATGTTCACTGTTTCTTCCTAGTAACCCATGTTGTGCCCAGCATGTAATAGGCCCTTGATGAATTGTTTATGGATGCTCAGGTGAACGCTGTCAGCACCAGTGAGGGTGGCGATCAGAGTTACACCAAAGAAGGCTGGAAAGACAGGGCCATGGGGACATGGGCACCATTGGCCTAAGATAAAGGGGAAGGCATTTCCCACTGAATGAGACAGGATAGTCAGTTTACTGTTTTATTATTTCTACATTTGCCATTAACTCTCTTAAGCATGTCAGGGTTGTTTTTTTTTTTTTTTTTTACATTTTAGTGATAATAATATAATGAGCAGGATAATATTGGAAAAACAAGGTTTTTTTTAATTCTAGAGGATGACTTTCTTTGAAGGGGAAGGAAGAAAAAATAATATCATCGAATGATAAGAACTGGACAAGTCATTTCATATGATACTGTATTTGATATTAAAGTTTCCTTAATAGAGTATCTCTGACATTTCTACTACAACCTTGAGAGCTTTAAAAAGAAATGAAACCGCATCTCAGAGCCGCAGAGTAACGTCCTGACTGCACAAGTGGGAAGCCCAGCCTGGAGCTTAGTCGTTAGTACTCTCAGGCAGGTTTTCTGTCTAGTTAACACCCTTCCTCTTCCATTTTTTTAAAAAAATGGACGCATTGATAATATCAGTCAAGCCCATTTCATTTCTTAAGAAATGTTTTAACCAAGTGACCTTAGTTCTGGACCCCTAGAAAACCGATCCTGAGGCAGAGAATAAATGCCGATGTGTTATTTTGGAGGTGAAATCCCAGGGCAGAGTGACTAAGGGCAAAGAGAAGTGAGGGCGAGAACGGGGGAAGCAACACAAGGGGATGACTAGCCGACGCCGGGTACCGATCAGGGATGAGCAGTGAAGAGTCAGAGCTGGCGGCGTGGCCGGTGACTCCGCCCAGCCCTACAGGATGACGGTCCTGTGGCTCTGTCTACTGTCAGGAAGAGTGGAGAGGGGACTTACTGGCCCAGCTCAGTCCTCGTCTCATTTCCCGTCTTTTTTTTGGTGTAAGTTTACTCCAAAGGAAGTGAACTGCACAGACTTCTGGGTGGCATTGCAGCCCCTCGGCAGCAACCACAAGGGAAGCCAGAGCCCAGTGCCCAGTGGAGGACCGAGGGTGAGAGTGACAGAAGGTCCGGAGGCTTTGGGTGCTCCCTGAAGGTGATGCGTGGAGCCGGCCAGCTGCGGGGCACAGGAGGCTAAGCAAGCAGCCAGGGGGTTGGGAGTCGAGGAGATCACGTGAAAAACAATGTCAGAGTCTGACACAGGCTATTGGAAGATTGAAGTGTTTGGTGTAGTTAGTGCTTCAACTCCAACCTCCTCTCACAGGCCAGATGGCAAAAATTTACAAAGACTAACAATTCTGTCTCGGTGAGAAAGGGGTATCAGCTGCGACATTCAGGCATTGTGGCTGGGAGTTGGCCCAGCTTATGCTAGAAAATGGCTTGGCAGTTTCTATTAAATCTAAACATGTATCTGTATTAGGTCCCCAAAATTGAACTTCTAGAAATTTTCCCAAGAGATATGTGTATATGTGTACATTAGAAGTGTAAATAAGAATGCTCACAGTAGCTTTATCCATAATACCCCCAAACTGGAAACCACTTAATGTTTATTAAGGCAATGAATGAATAGATTATGGAATACATATAATGAAAAACTACTTGACAATAAAAATGAATAAACTACTAAAACACACAATACAGAGATATCTCACAGATATATAGAATGAAGAAAGCTAGACACATAAGAGTGCCTATTATGGTATCTCATTTATATGAAATTCAAGAGAGGCATACTGGTGGAATCTTTGGGGGAGGTTATTACATAGGAAAGGGCAGATGGGATCTTCTGAAATCAGGGAATGTCTTTTATCTTGATCTATGTGATGGTTACATGAGTGAATACATATATGTAAGTACACCTAGCTATACATTTAAGTCTATATAATTTGCTCCTTCAAAGTTATGTTTGTACCACACACACACACACACACACACACACACACACATACCAAACCTCTCCCTTCCTGAGATTTCATTTTAAAAAAGATAATCTCAAATTGCCAATGAAAATATATTGATACAGAGCATCAAAACCCACAGTCTTGCTGGTGGAAATCATGTTCTTTCATAGGATCTCAGGAAAGCATTCCAAGAGACCCACAGAATGGAGGTTGAGGCTTCATGGCAGATTCATTGTATAAGCAACACCAAATGACTGCCCCTGGGTGGAAATAAAGGGCTGCCCCATGTTCCCAATGTCTCATGTTCATCTATCCCACCATGGAAAAAGTCCAACCTTGTCTTTATCAGAAATAGGGCCAATGTCCAGAGATTCTGTGCCATGCCAAAGTTTAGACCACATAAAAGCTCAGCCCAGTTTCTAGCTGTGCTTAGGCTGCTGGTGTTGCTGTATTAAGGACCCAGGCCTGGCTTGGAGCCTGTCGTGCCTGCAGACCGGGGTCCAGGGCCACGTGGTTGCTAAGGAGAGAAAATGTGCAAACACAGGCGGTGAACAAGTACTGCTGAGCAAGAGAGAGAGTTTCATCGTTAGGCTGACTATACTATCTTGGGCTTGAGAAGAACCAGGCGCCCTTTTCAAACTAATCAATAAATTTCCCAAGGTTTTGCAGGCTTGTGCCGACTACTCCCCCTACTCAATTAATTTGCTAGGTCTTCCCAGGCTCTGTGTCCCATATTGAAGCCGATCCCTTTCCCAGGCTTTGCTGGTTGATAGGCCTCTAGGGTCACCGTCTTGGTTTTACTGTTCCTGTGCCCAGCAGGGAAATGCCTCCTGCTGTTTTCATTCCATCCTTGGTTTGCCCGCTTCGGGGGAATTGGGTCTGGGTGCCAGCGTTTCCCCTGGGAAGTGTGTGACACTGCAGCTTCCTAGTGAAGGGGTCCCAGTATTGGATTCAGCCCCCAAGTTTATCATGTTTAATAATGTCTGATTCCCTTTGCTCCCTTCCTTTATTAATAATCTGCTGCCTATGCTAACAATAGCACTGGGATTGGTATATTAGAAACTTTTGTTTAGCAAACATGGAATATGTCTGTCCTCCATGGAATGTGTAGACACAAGAGGAAAATGACTGGTTTGAATGACTGGGGAAGGGACCAATCATTGCCTCCTGCCACCTCGAAAGCCACCAGGTACAATTAAAATAATGAGTTATCCAAGGAGAACACTTTGTTCCAAACACAAGCTACCAAGTGGATCCCATCAGCTGCTAAAAGATATTTTCTTCCTGCTCCAAGAAAAATGATGAAAAAAAATTGACTCACAATGAAAACACAGAAGGATGACAAAGCTGTAGTCCAGCAGTAAAGATCAAAATTGAAGTCCCTAAAGTGACGAGAGAAGAATCTCAGGGAGAATAACAATGAATAAAGGGGAAGGCCATCCTAGAAAGCGGTGTCAGACAAACAAAGACAACCAAGAAAGCAGGCTTCTTACAAAAGAGCCAGACATGAAAAGAGGAGAGAAAAGCACAGAAACCTATAATAAGGACACTGGAGAAGCAAAAAGCACAAAAGGCGGGGGGGACTTGGGATGAAAAATAAAAATAAAAAAGATGAAAAGGAAGGGGTGAAATAGCAGAGGGAAAGGAACTAACCAATTGCTCTTTGGACAAACATGGCCACGCTAGAAGAATGGATGTTTGCACCCTCTGGGGGCTGAGCTGACGAGGGTTAAGGAGGCCGGGCACCATCCACTCTGCTGGGCACCCGCTGGGATGGCCCTGGCCCTTCCCACACAAGGACCTCAACGGAGAAGAATCCGGAGACCTGGAGAGTGAAATGAGCTTCTTCGCTTTCACTCTCTCCCAGGCTGACACACCGCCTTTTGCTTTGGAGGCTCTAGTGCACGTCTGTTGATGGAGGCTGAAGGCGTGAATCTAATTCTGCGGGTGTACGGAATGGATCTTCCTACAGTGGGAGAAGGGACGACGTCAGAAACCTGGATTTGATCTCTCCGCCTTCCTGTGGAGCCTCAGGCCACGCGTTTAATCTCTTGGACCCTTGAGTGTAAATTGGGGATAACGCTCACTCTGGTGATCTTCCAAATGCGATGATCTCGAAGACTTTTCATCCAGCAGATGAACGATAGACATTGTAGAGGCTGCCATTATCCATTTTTGTTATGGGAGAAGATGGGGTGCAGATCTCAGGGCATTTGCTAATAAAGTCAAAAGGAAAAACCCATAGACACATATATTTAGAAAGGATATCTTGGGTTTAATGTTTGTTCCGCAAGAGAAAATGCTGGCATCTGCCACTCTGGCAAAACCCCCACGAGAGCCTGCATAAACCCTAGTTCTTCGAGGAGCGTGACTACCTGTGAGTCTGGAAGCAGTCCGGGCTCTGATCCTCCCTCCACCTGGGTTTTCAGCAGCTCCTTCATTCAGCGCCTGCCGTGGCGCTTGCCTCGTGCATTTTGAAAAACTGAAACATTAAAAACAACAACAGCAAAACAGAGTTGATTAATTACTGCAAAAGCTGTTTTGGGGGGGAAAAAAGAGAAAAGTTGTTGTCTTATTCTATTTCTGAAAAAAAAATGAACATTTTATTGCTTCTAAAAATTGCTCCCTGGGAAGTGCTTTCATTTTCTAATTGTTCATAAATTTACTGACAGGTGGTTACACGGTAGGTGTAACACTGTTATTTTCACTTTATTATAGATACTGTTTTAACAAGAAAATCTGGAAGGGATGGGTATCATATATCATCTGAGGTACCCTGAAAATGTGTGGTGACCAGGCGTGACCCCAGGCTGCTGCCTCCCCCAGCCTGTCTCGGGCTGAACTCCCTCAGGTGGGGTCAGTCTGGACAGCAATGCCTGGTTAGAATACATTAAGGTGGTGGCAGTAAAAATAAATCACTTTCCTATGGTTACTCTTTTGCTTAAAAAAAAAAAAAAAGAAGATTTAAGATTAGCTTTCACTTTCACTGAAGGATCTGTTGTAGGCTTCCATGACCAGGAACAAAACAAATTTAGAGTTTCTATGTACTCTAAAAAGTTGGTATTTGATGACCATTAGTTGTGTTGGACAGATGACTTTTCAATTTAATATATAATGTTACAACTCCTTTCGACTCTTAAATCTGTGAAGCTAGGAATTATTTCAGGAGTGTTTAGCTTATCTGTAGCACCTCACACTTTGGCTAGATCAGAGCAGGCACTCAATACTTATTTGCAATTTACTGTTCTAGCCCTTATTTGTAATTTATTTTCTGGGCTTAATATATCAACTAATAAAACTATCATCTCGTGAAAATAATAACGTTATGATTTACATAAAGGCAACTGCAAGCAAATGAGTTCAGCAGCTAGGTTCAAGGGTTTATGAGAACTGAGGAGGTGGAAGGAGCACGTATAATTGGCTTCCACCCCCACCTCATTAAACCACTCATGGCAAGGTTATCGTTAACATCTAAGTAGCCGGCCTTGATCTTGCTTCTCACACTTCCTCCCTCCATGGATTTGGAAGATGTTTGCCACCTCTTCCTTGTAGAAATAGCCTTTTCTTATTTCTAGGATGCCCCTCACTCCACATTGCCTGGTACCTCTGTCAACTCCTTCTCATTCTCTTTCAAGCCTGCCACATCCCGATCTTTAATTACCTGGATCCTTTTCTTTATATTCAAAACCAGGGCCTTCCTACAAGTTTTTATCCTTTCTTGCTGGACTCCCTCATTTTTCTGTTGTTTTGCTCCTGTCTCACCTCCCTTCAGTCTGTGCCCCACAAGACTGGCATAGTGCCATTTTCATGTCCCTCTACGTTATACAAATGGTGACCATCACAGGAGAACTAATGTGGGCTTTTGCACAGGATGGTGGCATGAAAAAATGTGCATTTTAGGAGGTCATCGTGATCTGAGGGCTGCTTGTGACTTCTGTCAGCTCACGGCGTTTCCTGTCCCACCAAGTGTGACATCAGCCATGCCCCGGACTGTCTGGAAGTCACCCTGGCCTCGACTCCCCAGACCTCAGCCGTGCCTAAGGCAGGAACACTGCTGCCCATCCACCCGAATGCAGATCAGATGCCATTGCCTTAGGAAAGCCTTGTGAACTGTGAGGGCTCAGCCCACGCTGTTCCCCTGTGCTGCCACCTCACACACACGCGCCACAGTGGCAGAACTTACAGGTGACAGAACTGTCTGCTTGTGATTCTCTTTTTCAAATCAGAGCACGAGTTGGTCTGATTTTGGAGTCAGACACAAAGTCTTCTGTCTCCATATACCCACACCTAACGTGGCGCTTGTCATCCGTGAGCTCTCAGCATGTGTTTCTGTAGAAATATGAAAGAAGTACAGAGGCCGCACCTGCAGATCACGTTCACAGTTCCTACCTGCCATGGTCCTTGGGGGCCTCCCCGCACCTCGGCATGGCAGTGCCCCCCCGCCCCCGGAGCTGCTGGAGCGATGGGCTCTCCTCCGCGCATGGCAGACACACTTCCGTTACACCACCCGATACATTGTGTTCTACTTACATGTTTAAGTACCTGCCTTGACTTATTTTTTTGGAAATATTCATTGAGCTCCTCCTATAAGATAGGCACCAGGCCATCGGCAGTTCCTTTCTTCAAGGAGCTTAGGATCTTTGGAATAAATAAAACAAACAATGATATTAATAGACAATGCACCCTAGGCACTAGAATAGATGCATGAACAATAAGGCTAAAAGGGGAAATGGTCACCTCCTTTTACGGACAGCTGAAAACATTCTACAGAAGGGTTGACAATAAACAGATTCTGGAAGGACAATTAGGAATAAGCCCAGTTGAGGGGGGAGAACAGGCACTGAGCCTGCGGAACAGCACAGCCTATTCAGGATACTATATGCGCTGGATGGCTGGAATGCATGGGGGGAGATTAAGCCGGACAAACGGGCAGGAGCTGGATGCTGTGGTGAACTAGATGCAAAGATAAGGAATTTGGAAACCACAGAAAGATTCAAGGTGAAAGAGAATGCGATTAATGTGACTAGATTTGATTTTAAACCTGTATTTCTCTTATCACGGATGCAGATAAAGTATACAGAACATATTGAAAAGGACTGCTAAAAACTAAAGAATCAGTTTATTTGTTGGAATAGGTTTTTTTTTCTCAAAAATAATAATCCACTAAGGGCATGTTGACATGCCCTAAATAAATGGCACTACCATAAGAAGTGGGAGTGTGTCTAGGGTTCACGTAAATGAGTTTATTGCTGTATAAGGAAAAAAAATTAGTGAAGTTACCAATCAAGCCCCTAGAGTTTGGATTACATTCACAATGACGCTAGTTCTTTTGCTAAAAATATTTCTGGTGTACTGAACATTTGAAAGGGAGCATTCTATACACACACACAAAAGATTATATATATATGTATATATATAAAAGGGGAAGATTATATATATATATATATATAATCTTTTGGAAAACAACCTTTTTATGATACATTCAAATGATAAAACATCACACCTGCCAACATTGAAAAGCTATAAATAGAGAGTGAAGTAGAACTTAAGGGAGGAAATAAGCAGAGTTGTTATATATCTATTGCAATTAGGAGATTATTTTGGTGTCAGACTAGAGAGAACCAGTTTTGAGTTGCTTAAAAAACTTAGGAACGGTTGGTTATGTAGATCTTCTATATAATAACCAGAAAAACTATATATCTCTTGAAACAACTGTTATGGGGGTGATAGAATTCTCTAATGAGTCTAACTTCCTAAGTGAATTGATTGAATTGACTTAATGTGTAGGTGGGAATATACAGTGTATTAAAAGGGAAAAAATTCAAGCCAAATTACCACAGCGCCTTTTACAGCAGGGATATTGAGGACAGGTGTTATATGCAGGATTCCTAGCCTTCCATATTTATGCCTCAGGTACAGAGCACTTCTCTTCATGCTCACGACTGGTCAGGCTCTGAAGATGTGGCTGTGTAGCAGTCCTGGTCTCTGCCTTCCCTGGTTTATGCTGTGGCAGTGGAGACAGACACGGGAGCAAAATGACTCCGGTCAGATGCTGAAATACAGTTCTGTTCAAGGAAAGTGTTACTGTGTTACAGAGGAGAGAGTGACTGAGTATATGATGGGGTCATGGAGGTCTTTCCAGAGCTGAGATGCAGAGGACAGGGGGTTGGGTACAGCTGGATAAATTCTAGAAACAACATCCTCTGCTGAGAGAAGCATGTGCAAAATCACAGTGCTGAGGAAGCACTGCATGAGCCTCCTAGCCCATGCAAAACACAACGCGTGCCCTCAAGGAGTATCCCATTTGAAGAGAAGACTCATACATTTTCAATAAACAATATTAGAGCAAATCCAATCAGCATTAATTTTTATAACTGCCTGTGAGTGAAGAAGTTGGATAAATGTAAGGTAAGGGCTTTGAAACAGAGATGCTGGTGGTGGGAATCAGGCGTGTCTGCATGGTCACGAGGAAAGCATTTCAAGGACTCACCCACGTGAGACCGTGGTGAGGGGCGAGGTTTATTTGGGAAGAATTAGAAGCTGCCCCCTGGGTATCCAATGTCCTATCTCTATCTCCTGCCACAGAAAGAGTCCTACTTTGTCCTCAGCAAGGCCAAAGCAAAAGCCAATGTCCAGAGTTTCTGCTTCAGATTAAAGCTGAGTCCTTCCAAGTCCACGCAGCCTGCCTTGGGCCCCAGTAGCTGCCAGACCCACGTGGCCGCGTACTCCTGGGCCAGAGAGTGTCTGAACGAACAGGGTGAGTGCTGGTCGCTGGGCAGGGGTCAGAGAGAGAGAGGGAGAGAGGGGGGGGGGCTCTTTGGTTCCCCTGGGATTATAACCAGGAGCTTTTCCAAAATGACCAATCAACTTTCCAAGTTTCCAAGGGATTTTTGATGGGTCCAGCCCCTAGCCAATCTGTTGCTGTCCAGGCTGGACTCACAGGCCTCTCAGATCAAGCACCTCCCCCTGTGCCATTTTGACTTCTATGGTACCTGTGCCGGCTCCGCTCCAGCAATCTGGCACCGGAGGGGGAAGAGAGAGGAGTTAATCCCCTTGGAGCTCAATGCCATGGTCTCCTGGAGTATGAAGAGCTGTGGCTTCCTGGTGAAGCAAACACACTTATTTATGCTCCCCAAGTTTATTAACTCAATGTCTAATTTCCTCTTCACCCCTTTCTTATCAATAGCTAGTCAACTACCTGTGGTAACAGAGATACAGCTTGCAGTAGGCCTGAAACAGTGGATAGTATTTGGAAAGATGATGAAAATTGATAAAATGGGAGTTAGAGAAATAAATGTTTTCATCTACATTAGAGACTTTGACCTGAATGAAAGAAAATAGGGGGGCTGTTTGCAGACTTGCAAGCAGATGAGGGCCTGAGGGGCACCCTGTTGAAAGACCAGGCTGTCCCAGGCATGCGGAGCAGCTGGGAGAAGAGAGCACTGGCATCAGCAGGCCCCATGGGATGGCACTGAAGTGGCTACGACCAAAGCATGAGAAGTTCAAAGAGAGGTGAGCAGAGAGGGTGGCAAAGGAGAGAGAGAAATATGTGCTGCGCCTTCCAAAGGGAAAATGATTGGAAAGGAAGATTGTTGGCATAAGGAGCTTAGACGAATAGTGTGATTATAATGTTTGGAAACTGAAGAGTAGTTTTCAAGTCCTGCAGGCGACATGAGGCCGTTTGAGAAGATTGTTGTGTTAAGATACATATTAAGTCAGTCTTTATTTTCTGTACTCTGATTCTTTGACATCTGGGGCCTTGCTGGCTTTGGCAGGACTGCCCTATCCAGGATTAGCTAACTCCTAGAGAGAGTAAACAATTCACCTGCAAGTGAGAACCCCTTTCCTAGGCAAACCAACCAATCCACAGCCCACGCCCACAGCCACCTTCTTTACTGAGCTCTCACGCTGGGGGACACTCTCCACCTGCCCTCGATACCTCAGGGCCAGGTACCAGACAACTAGCACAGCAACTACACCTCATATCCCGTAGAAATTGCTCCAACTAGCCGATCCTAAACTTGCCTTGCCCAGTCTCTTCTGTGGAAACCACAGTAAAAACTTGTCCACACTCCTCTCTGTTCTCTCTGCCTCCTAACTGACCTGGTTCCTCCCCAGGTAGCCTCTGTGCTGTGCACCGGCCCCATTTCTGGGGGCCTGCAGTGTAATAAACTTCTTCCTTCAGGGCGGTCACACCTTCCCACACTGGATCTAAACCAATCCCGGGACCCGATTAAAACCACACATCACACGCAGTTTTGAAAACTCAGGTTTACCTCTTCACCTAACTGATCAGAACTTAAAGGCCTGAGGGAGTCATGTACATCTAAATAATCGCCTCTACTTTCTACCTGAACTCTACGGACATGACCTTAAAGATGATCCGTTAATTTATATGTAATCGTTAGTGTAGTTTTATCCGCATTCATGAGGACTTTATTGTCTATAAAAACAGGGGAAACTCTAAAGATATGTTCAAAAATTAGTAACACAACACTGCTACATAACCACGATTTTTATTACACCAATAAAACCCTCTTTTAAAATGTCAAAAACATCTAAAAATGATTTTTTGCTTTATTTTGCTTTTTCTTCGTTGGCCCCAGGTGCAATATTGAGTTCATCATATTCCTCAGTTTACGACACTTCGTCATCTCTGCTCTGTGGAAAGTTGTTCTGTTTAAAACAAAATCAAACAGTTAAGAAAGCCAAACAATTTATTGGCTGAAAATATGTCAAGCAGAGGCTTAATATCATTATTCTATAAGTAGGTAGTGATAATTGATTTAAGGAAAATAAAAGGCACCGATAGATTAAAAAAACAAGAATAAATATTTCAGAAAGAAGACATAAAATTTTTAACATGTGTATGTCCACAAAAATAATCTAATTCATTTATTATAAAGATATTGCAGGTTTTTCTCATTATTTGAAAGTAGAGAGGTTTCTATAAAACCTTTCATAAGTCAGAATGACATAAAGTGAAGTGGCAGTTACCACTAACTTACATGGAAAATTTTTTCAGCATTACCAGACTCCCAAAATAACCAAACAAATCATGCCAAAGAATAAAAGGATACATAAAACCAAAAATAGCACTAAAATGTAGAAAAAGCAGGAGTGATATAATGAGTATACAACCTGTATAATAAATTAGAAATCCTGTGTGTGCAGTGTAATTTCCCGTATTGAAAAGACTGATTTTTCCTTAAGTATAAGATCACGGAACGCCAGACTTTGGACGCCCATCAGCGCACTCAGCAACTTTCCGTTTTGCCCGTTAAGGGAGGCCGACTGAAAGAGAGCACTTCGCCGTTAGCAGCAGCACCCATAGTCATTTCAGCAGCCTTCAAGGCCCTTTTCTTCTTTTCTCTCTCTACATGTATGTAAAGAATGGTGGGCACAGGTAAGTTCAGTGCATGCACCATGCCTTTATCATGTTCATCAAGATGCCAATGCTTAATTACTTCCAGTTTTCCATTAAGCATAGCTCCCTTGGGAGCTCTCTTGGCTCTTCTGATACCTTAGGACACGTCTTGTTATCGAATGCACAGAATACATCGTGGCGAAGCACAGATGCTCCCAGAGGCAGCCGGAAGCTGCGGAGCTGGGTGCTCAGGTTCTGAGAGCGGTTTCTGGGGAAGGAGCTCGGTGAGGCCACTGTCCCCGCTCTGGGTGCCCTGCCTTTGCAAGGGTTCCCTATTTTTGCTTCTCTCCTCTTCCCTAAAGGCAACCCCCACTTTGGATTTCTTTCTGTTAGTGAAAACGGATGCTAATGTCGGTCTTTCGTAAAAGCTAAGTGGCCTAACGTGAATTTTCAAAAAGCTAAACTATATTGGCATTACAAAAAAATAGAACGCTCAGTCCCAGGAAAGTTGCGGTGAGACGGTCACTGTCATGCATTATTGATGAGGCGTCAATTAGTTTAGAAAATAATTTGCAACATGTAACCAAGGCCTTTACAATCATTCCTATCCCTTAAACCAGGGGTTACAAGCCTGCTTATTTTGACTAAAGAAATGGCTAAAGATAAGGGTCAATGTATAAATGTGTTCATTACATTGTTACTTATGATAGTAAAAAAATGTATTCTGATTAGTAAAGAAGTGATGGATTATGTCTAGACACTGTGCTTGAATGAAACATTTGTTTCATACAAACGAGAAACACACGAGAGAGTGCGCGTGTTACAGTGATAATAAACCAGGGCGTGTCTGTGTGTGTGATCTCGTGGTGAGAGAATGGACTCCTGGATGCCTGCCAGCACAGGTGCAAGTCAAGACCGGCAGTGCCAGCTGTCGCGAGGATGCGGAGCGACTGTGGCTCTCATACGTCACTGGTGGGAGGGCAACATGTGGGTTTTAAAAGCCTTTGGCACTTCCTACAAACGTCAACACGCACCTCTTCCGTGACCAGTCATTCTACTCTCTGGTATTCACCCAAGAGCAGTAAAAACATATGCCTTCAACGACACATAAAGATGTTTTTAACAGCTTTTTTCCTTATAACAAAAAACTGGAAACAGCCCAAATATACGTTAATTGAGAATGGATACACAAAGTGTGATATAGTCATACAATGAAACGCTATTCGGCAAAACAGAATGAGCAACCGGCATAGATGACATAGAGAACATTTTCAGAAACATTGTGTTAAGTGAAAGAAGCCAGGCACCAGAGGGTTACATTACATGAGGCCACGTATGCGACACTCGAATGGGTAAAACTAACCTTTGGTGATAGGAATCAGAAGAGCAGCTTTAATGCGAGAGAGACATGAGGGAACTTTTTAAGGGAATATTATTCCTTACTTGCTTTAGGTGGGGTTACCTGAGTATGTGTACTTTCCACAACTCATCGAAGTTTACACTTAAGATTTACGGTATGTAGAGTTTATTAATTAAAAAATCCAGATGAATTAAAAGTGGATTAAATACTTAAATGTTAAAAGGACCAAATAACCTCAAAATAAAGTATACTATATATGTACATACATGCATATGTACATACATATACATATAGACATACATATATGTGTCTGCATAGATACTTATGCATGTCTATGTATATCCTCTGAGTTTTAGGAAGCACAAGATAAGAAACTTAAAAACTAGTTTTAAAAGTAAAAGATATTTATATTTGACTCTGTGTACTTTTCAAAAAATTACCCCCTGGCAATAGCACTATTAAAAATTCAGTAGGAGAAAATCTATTTTAAATCATAAACAGATAATATCTATAAATAAAATAGCGCGGTGAGACGCATCGTTGACTATTTGTTAGGGGCACAGGTCACTTTTTTTCTTCCTGTTAACATCCGAGACATCTTTGAGATGCTCAGGATCTGTCTATAGGAGGCCACTGAATCGTGACTTCCGCTCAGGTTTACAGCTTCGTGACGAAGCAGGTCACTGCCGTTGAACATCTGGCGGTCATGCTCTCCTGGGCTGGACTGTTACAATGATTTCCACCCTGAAAGGGGCCCTGCTGGAAACACCCCTAGAACAGGGACTCTGGGTGCAGCTGAATGAGCTGAAGTGAGGGTCAGGGAGTGATTGTGCCCCATGGAGGTTTGGAGGGGACTCATCAGCCCCCTGAGGGAATCTTCTATTCCTGCCGCTCTGCCTGTGGGCAGGGCGATGGGTGGGTGGGTGGGGAACAGGGATGAGATCATAAGTTTGTGAAACTGCCATCGAAACAATATGTGACACTCATATAATATTTTACGATTTTAAAGGTTTCTTTGCATTCATTAACTTGCTAGACCTTCACAACTCTCTGACATTAGAAGAGCAGGTAGTATTACTATTTCCATATTAAAGATGAAGACATTGATATTCAGAAAGATAAAGTCATCTTTGTAAGGTCAAATGTCTTTTAAGTAACAGAGCTGGAACTGAAACTGCGGTCTCTCTCCTAGCCTACATTATTTCCATTAATTTACTCTGTCTCCAGGACAATACAATGTAGCCTCAGGGAGGTCTCCTCCTGAAGGATTCCATGCTACTATTCAGCCTGCATGTATCTATTTCTTTCTGTCTTTTTCTGTTTCCCCACCTGAAGAAAGGCTAGGCAATCACTCTTCTTCATGTGTGAAGTATATATCTACTCTGCCATATCCGCCTCTCAGTTGTCACTTAGCCAAACTATGCAAATTCCGCCATCTCCACACCTCTGTTAAGTCCTTGCCTCCAGTAAAGCTGTTGCTCAGAGCTGGTCTCCTGCCAACCGTTCAGATGGGCAGGGAGGAGTTTCACCACCAGAGAATATAAAGAAACATGACTATTCAGCCTTTTCTACACAGCCATCGAATACCTCACGAAGGATGTTCTCACCACGTTGAAAGAATTCGAGGCTGATGAATTCATCCCGGGTGCCTTCATGACAAGCCGGCCAGTTCATCAGCAACCAGAATTCTCTCTGAGCTGGAGGCTGAGCTCTGAGCTCCGAGGAGAGAGGAACCTTCGGAAATGAGGTTTGCGTTGGTTTGAAAGGTGGTCTTGATCTAATCAGAAAATCTGTGCAAACAGCAGAATGAAATGTTTTCTGCTGCACGAAACGAAACACCCAACTCTTGGTGTTTGAGGAGGGCTGTCGGCAACATCTGTGTTCCCTGCCCAAATTCAGAACAGCTTAACTTAAAAGATAGGCAAGGAGAAAACAGAGATAAAAATAGCCCCTTTATTTCTGATGAATTTGAAAGTGGGAAGCGCAGTTTATATCTTGAGGCCAACAAGCACTTTAATACTGAACCTAAGGATCGATCAGATGCCCGTGACCCCAATCACAGGACCTGCTGGGGGAGGAGGCTGCCCGGGCCAGGCCCGGGTTCCTCAGTGCCCAGCACAGGACCACTGCCGGAACATCCGCCGCAAGAGAAGGGGAAGGGCCACTCTTTCCTGCTTTATCTTTCTGAAACCACTCCTCCGATTACCAGAGTCCCCCTCCCCTTGTGGGGACAGGCGTGTATGGGAGCTCTGAGAAAGACCGAGAGTTTCCTCATATAGATGGAACATCTGCAGTGACCAGAAGTGTTTTCTTCCCAACACCCCCTAAAAGGGATCCAAACAATGAAAGCCTTCATGACCTCATGGAGGAGGTCAGAGGGAGAGTGGAAGTTGAGGTTGCAAGACCCAGGCTCGTCCCTCATGTCTCAGTGTCAGCTGGGGTCACAGTTCAAAGGTGGTGGCAGCATTTGCAGACACACGTGGGGACACAACAATATTTAGGAAAAGAGAGAAAGGGAGGTTGCTCTCAAGTCTCTTTTTGCAAGGGAGGAACGGTTTCTCTGGTTGGCCTCTCTCAGACTTGGTCCTGCTGATGACCATTGCGTGAGCCGCGGGCGCCCGGCCTGGCTGCATGGGAAGCTCAAGATGAGAGGGAGGCGGGTGTGCCGCACGGGGAGAAGGTGGTGGAAGAAGGTGGTGGCATGGTGGGGACGGGGACGTCTCCTGAGGAGGAAAGCAACAGTGCCAACCTTGATTACACAGAAAAGTTGTGAAAGAAATATGCACATATGAAAAGTCACTATGTGACAGACTACGTATCGAGATCCTAATAATAGATCTTTGAGTTCTCGTTGCATTTCTTAAAAAAAAAAAGGCATTAGGAGATCCAGACTTAAGCGTCATTGTCATTCCCGGGCCGGCGATGCTTTGTTGCTTGCTTCAAGAGCGGGATTATACATCAAACACATGGATGGAGTGTTAGGTCTGGACCGAGATGATGACTTACTTCTGCTTCACCATCTCGAAAGGCGTCCAGACTGGGTTCCAGAGAATTAAGTCACTTTCCCCATGAGGACAGCTCCGTGAGAATTAACTGGGCCTGTACACCAAGGACCAGAACCCAAATTCCAACTCAGCTTTACCTGTCAGTGAAGGGTATACACTCTTACTTTTAGATACAATTATCTGCATAGAATCTCCTGTTCCAAGACAAGTATGTTTTTTCCTCGATATCTCAGTGGTTTTAAGGTCCACACAATTGTGTGTGGTGATCCAGTATAATTTTTAACTGTGAGAGAGAACCGGTGCCCACTGGTACTGTGGAACGGAGCAACCTTTCAGGCCAGTCTGGGGGCATGCGAGAGTGACAGGCAGTTATTGAGAGACCCCCTTCCTCCAAATATCTGTAAACGCAGCGCAAGTCCAGATTCCTTTGTCTAAAACCATGCGATCAGCTTGTTTTTAAAATGTAATAAAATCCCCCCTCTCATTGCAAAATGAAAACTTGTGTCAATTTGCCAAGTCCTAAGGGCGCTGACGTGATTTCCTGTTCACATGGTCACGTCCCTGTTCTTTTTTTTTTTTTAATATTTTATTTGTTTTTAGAGAGAGGGGAAGGGAGACACAGAGGGAGAGAAACAGCAATGTATGGTTGCTCCTCACATGGCCCTCACTGGGGACCCGGCCTGCAACCCAGGCACGTGCCCTGACTGGGAATCGAACCGGGACCCTTTGGTTCCCAGCCTGCGCTCAATCCACTGAGCTACACCAGCCAGGGCACGTCCCTGTTCTTGAGAGGAAAAACAAACAAGCAAACAAACGGAAACAAACTTTAGTCAAATGCTGATAAGACTCAAGGATGATTGATGGCTCATGTAAAAAGCCCTCTTTGAAGCACATGATTTAGAAAACGTAACTCATTTTTTTTCTTCCAGTGTATTTTGATGTGAAGTTTTGCTTTCTAAAATGGACTTTTACTTAAAACAACAAAATCAAGAATTCATAATGTATGCCCTGCCAGCAAAGAAAGAAATATGACACAGAAAAATTTTGTTGACCAAAATTCAGCTGCCAGACAGACATCCTTAATCTAGTTTCTTGATAAAATCAACTTCAGCAAAAGATCTCAGATGTTGCTGACATCAAAATTGATTTTATCAAGCACGATAATCTTTGCTGTCAACAAGCAACACTTTCTTAAAACTCCTCACACTTCTGTTCTCTCTACCCACCGCCCTTGGAAATGGAAACAAAGGTTGCAAGACAATTATGATCATAAGTCATAACTTAGAATCTCCCTAAACAGAAACAAGCAGCAGGAGGTTGAACTTGAGCTAGCAGCTTTCAGGCCACGTTCCCGTGGAAAGAAAAGAAAGCTGCAATGGGAAATTTATAAAGCTGCATGTTGAAAATAGACCCCCAGGTTATGGGACGTCCATTGTTTGAAGCAATAAAGTGCAAATGAAACCTGTCTTTGCATGCACAATTGAGCATATTCTTCCATAAATGCCTGATTGTGTATGCAAATGAGTGTTTTGTGCATCCAGTTACCTGTTTGCTATATTCATATTTTTAGGATTGATGTAAGTGCTTTTATTATTTTTTTAATAAAATTGTTCTAAATTGTCTGTGGATAAATGATGCTTCAGAAAATTGTTATTTCCCTAAAATCCAAATTTAAACAACCTTTCTAAAAGCCTTCAATGAATAGATCTGTGTTAGTAAAGTGAAATGGAGAATTAAAGCAATTATCTGGGTGATTCAAGGTAAACATACCACCGTACATATATTTGCCAAATTGCTCTGGTATTTTAGGTAGAAGAAAGGGCCTGGGCTCTCCAGGGCACGCAGCTCTGCACCTCACTCAGCCAGCTCAGTCACATCACACCGCCAGGGCCTGGGAGTCCAAGGCAGCCGCCGCCTCTCCTTAGAATAGGTCCTGCTGTAGAGAAGTGGATCCATGGCCCCACGGGGATCATATGTCCAAGCAGCAAAAAAGCTTTCCATATTAGACATCCTGACTTGCATGTATTCTGGCTTTTCTCGGAAGAAAAAAATAGCAAATGTGAAGATCCACTAAATTAAAGTTACAAAACTGTGAGTGGAGAGGAAAAAATCTCTGAATAATTTCCTCGACACTACATTCAACCCCGCAGGACCCTTGGTGATAAAGCACTGAAGATTTATTTCCATGTGTGAAACCCCGGCCCGGTCCTTGGGGAGCTGATGAAGAAGTCACAGGGAGGCTCTGGGATGGTTTATATTTATCAGGTAAAGTGCTGTCTGCTCACTAATAAGCTTCATAAATATTTCTCCCTTCTCCTGAAGAGAACTAAAAAAAGATCCAATTTTGCAATCTAAAAAATAAAAAAAGAGAAAGAACCAATTTTCAAAGGTTCTAATACCTTCGTAGAAAAATGTAGCCAAGTTAGTACCTGACTTCTTTGACAAGGCTGTTGGCCATTCACATGGTCCAGGCCTCACCCACTACCACAAACTAGCCCCGCACCCCAGCAGCTCCAGAGGTGACGAGGTCAGGGTCACGCTATATATTTATATATTTCTAATCGCAATAGTTGCTAAACCTAGAAGAAGAGCCAGATTTTTAAAAACTGGACTTGAAACCGATTTCTTCCTGGGACTCTATCTGGGTGAACATCTCTGCCTACAGGAAGTACAAAATAGCCACCTTAATGATGTCCCTGCTTGCTTCCTCCTTCTGCTTTTTTTTTTTTTTTTTGGAGCCGAGCAGATAAGTCCTTCTTAAGCCTCACTGTGGAGCACATCCACCTCCATGTGTGTGCCCAGTTCTATCTCAAAGTGAGAGAAGTACCAGGGATCGCCCGCCAGCCTTGCTCTGATTCAGGGTCAAGTCAGCCTTGTGGATGAGGCTGTTCAGGATTTGGGAACCTCAGTCTTTCAGTAGCTGCAGTAACTACCCTCAAGCCTCAGTTTAAAAAAAAATTAGCCCTGGTGGTGTAGCTCAGTGGATTGAGCGCGGGCTGGGAACCAGAGGGTCCTGGTTCGATTCCCAGTCAGGGCACATGCCTGGGTTGCGGGCCAGGTCCCCGTGAGGGCCATGTGAGAGGCAACCATACATTGCTGTTTCTCTCCCTCTCTGTCTCCCTCCCCTCCCCTCTCTCTAAAAATAAATAAAAATAAAATCTTAAAAAAAATTAGCATGTTCTGGCTGCTGTGGCTCCGTTGCAGTGTTGTCAGGTTAACCAAAAAGGTCACAGGTTCATCCCTGGTCCGGGAGCCTATGAGAGGCAACCCAATGACGCTGGTCTCTCACATCGATGTTTCTCTCCGTCTCTCCCCCTCCCTGAACCTCTCTCTAAAAACAAAACAAAGCAAAAACAAAAATCAATAAGCATGTCTTCGGGTGAGGACTAAAAAAAAGTTATCTCTTAGCCTTAGTTGCCCAAGGTCAGCAGATTCGCATCCCCGCCTTTCCTGCCAGGTCTCTCTGATGCTACATTTTATCATTTCAGCTTGTTACGACTTCTAGACTGACATCTTAGATTTTGGCTTTTGTTTGGATCTTTGCTTATGGTATTTTAAGTTCCATCGGTCATTTTCCTTTTTGTTTGTTTGTTTATCCCCAGCAGCCTTTAAGTGCCTTTTATGTCCCCAGAAAGTATTAGGCACCGGCAGTACAGAGGATAGACAGGCACTCCCTATGTCTACACTCCCACTGCTTGATGGGACATCCGTGCTCCAAGTCAGGCTCACCCAGGGTCCTTGTGTGAGTCCTGACTGACTGTCAGGCCATCATCTGGTCCTATCTGTCTGGGACAGTCCTGAGTTCGCTGGATTCATCACCAGGTTTGTGGGATTGGAAAAACTCATTTTATTGGAGCGGCTCCCTCAGTCCCACCCACCTCATTGCACAAGAGGTTGGAGAATGGCAGGCGTTTCAGGTACCGATGACACGGAATCCTTCAGGGATTGATGGCACTAAGAAGTATGAACTTCTACATGAATTTTCTTTTTTTAAGTATATTTTATTGATTATGCTATTACGGTTATCCCATTTTTTCCCTCCCCTTTATTCCCCTCTGCCTTGCACCCTCCCTCCCTCCAGCATTCCCCGCTTTTAATTCATGTCCATGGGTCACACATACTAGTTCTTTCGCTTCTCCATTTCCCATACTATTCTTAACCGCGCCCCCCCGTCTATTTTGCACCTACCATTTATGCTTCTGATTCCCTGTACCTTTTCCCCCATTCTCCCCATCCCCCTTCCCGCTGAAAACCCTCCATGTGATCTCCATTTCTGAGATTCTGTTCCTGTTCTAGTTGTTTGCTTCGTTCGTTTTTGTTTTTGTTTTTAGGTTCAGTTGTTGATAGTTGTGGGTTTGTTGTCATTTTACTGTTCATAGTTTTGATCTTCTTTTCCTTAGGTAAGTCCCTTTAACATTTCATATAATAAAGGCTTGGTGATGATGAACCCCTGAGGGAGCTAAGCAGAATAATGTAGAGCTGGATATCAACTGAGACCACTCTTGTTAAGAAAGAAAAAGAGCTTCACAACACAGAGTGTGGTATGGGAAGCTCAGTCACTCAGCCAGTGTTTGTCCAGTGCCTTCCATTGCTCAGGCATGGACTCAGTGTTTAGGAATGGAAACCTTTTGTTTTTAAAAAGCCCTGCCCTTGAGTTACTGTCAATGTATTGAGGGAGATAGATACATCTAGTTATGCCATCATATTCAAAGTCTACAGAATGCTTGCCTGTGGCGTGCTTGAATGCCTCTGGGTATACAAAGCCTCATAAAGTGAGGAGACTACAAGAGCAAGCAAGTTAAAAGTCACGCCCTTTTTAGAAAATATTGTAGGAATATAAAATTAGCCATGTTGATCTAGTTCCTATGTTAATATAGTTCTTCCAAATCCCATGTTTAGACCCCTCCATGCAATAGAAAATGAAAACCACCAAGGCTGCTAACAAAGAAAAGTCATCTTCTGTCACTTTGTGTCAAGGGAGAGCTTTATTCAGGAGTACGAACTATGGATCCTCATATCTACATGTGCAACAGTTAATAAGTGTGCATAAATCCGTGGCCAACGGTGCAATGACTGGGACTGCTTGCAGCCTTCTCTCAATGAGCACAGTTCACAGCCAGTTTTCAAACATGCAAGCTGTGTGTTCAGGATGAAGGTAGAATGATGTGGTAAGCACCCCAAAACGCTTCTATGAAGCAGAGGTAGAATAACTCCAGGTGGGTCAATGCTTTAGGAAAAAACATGTGCTAAGTGCTTTCTCTATTTCTACGCAGCTAGGAGTCCAGGAACAGCATAGCCACAAACAGACCCACTTCTTAAGTGTAGCTGTTGGCTCTTCCCCATATCACTTTGCCTTGATCCCACTCACAATTCTGGCTTGTGCCCTTCCCAAACTACCTTTATTTTTCATTTCATTTTATTTTATTTTATTTTATTTTTTCTATTGGCTGCTCATCTTCTCATTCCTGAAGCACAGATGTTGCCGGAGGTTCTTTTTCTCTATATGCTCTGTTCTTAAAACTAATCATTGTTTGCATTTATTGAGGTTGCAATAAACTTTATTAAGTACTTTGCACGCATCACCTCATTGGATTCTTACATCAATTCTTAGCGGACAATGCCATCATTAGCCCTATTTTATAGATGAATAAACAGCACTTAGAGAGATGAGGCACTTTTTGAAGATTCTGTCACTAACAAGATGGCAGAGCAAGGCCGATGCGAGTTCAGATGGTTCCTATAACTTGCTCCCTTGCCCGGTGTTGAAATGGTTTACTAGGAACCCGCAGATACCAGCTTCCCCAAACCCCAGCAGAAGCCGGTAGCCCTCCCACTCTTCAAACAGTGTTATATTTGACCTGTCTCGTTTGCTCTGTCCCACACCATAAACACAATACAGAAGGTAAGTTCCTTGAAGCCCCCAAACTCTTTTGTTCCCCATTTTTAATTCTTTGTAGAATCTACCTTTTATAAAAAATAAAATGCATGCACATTATTTATGTGCAATAAATGTGTCACATTTTTAGTTTGAATTGAACACTTCAGCTAGTCAACCCCTCGGCTGTAAAAACTGTCACTCAGTACAGTGGTGAACATTAGGTGACTATTAAAGTAATCAGATTTAAAACAGTAATAAAAATGTACATCTCAGTAGATCACTAAACTTTACAGCTTATGAAAATGAACAAATACCTGTTTTAACTTTTTTATTGAATTTATTGGGGTGACATTGGTTAGTAAAGTTGTGTAGGTGTCAGGTGTGTGATTCTGCAACACATCATCTGTACATTGTGCTGTGTGTTCACCGCCCCAGGTCAAGTCTCCTTCCATCGCCAGGTACCCCCTTCATGCACTCCTCCACCCCCACCCCCCCTCTGGTAATACTATTGCTGTGCTATTGTCTGTGTCTATGAGTTTTGGTTTGTTTTTGTCCTGCTTAATCCTTTCACCTTTGTCACCCAACCCCACAATCCCCTCCCCTCTGACAGCTGCCAGTCTGTTCTCTATCTATGAGTCTGTTCCTATTTTGTTAGTTTATTTTGTTCATTGGATTCCCTATGTGAATGAAATCATATGGTACTTGTAGTTCTCTGACTGGCTTATTTCATTTAGCATAATGTTGGCCATTTCCATCCATGATGTAGCAAAGGGTAAGATTTCCTTCTTTTTTATGGCCAAGTAGTATTCCATTGTGTAAATGTACCACAGCTTTTTTATTCACTCATCTATTGCTGGGCACTTGAGCTGCTTCCAAATCTTGGCTATTGTAAATAATGTTGCCACAAACATAGTGGTGCATATATTCTTTTCAATTCGTGTTTGGGTTTTCTTTCTTTTTTTTTTTTTTTAAGATTTTATTTCCAGAGAAAAGGAGGGAGAAATAGAGGGAGAGAAACATCAATGCGTGGTTGTCCCTCAGCGCTCCCGACCTGGGACCTGGCCTACAACCTAGGTGTGTGTCCTGACTGGGAATTGAACCAGCGACCCTTTGGTTCACAGTCAGGCACTCAATCCACTGAGCCACACCGGCCAGGGCTGTTTGGGGTTTCTTTGAATAAATTCCCAGAAGTGGAATCGTTGGGTTAAAAGACAGTTGCATTTTTAATTATTTGAGGTATCTCCATACTGCTTTCCACAGTGGCTGTACCAGTCTGTGTTCCCAACAGTGCATGTGGGTCCCCTTTCTCCACAACCTCAGCTTCGCTTGTTGGTTGATTTATTGTTGACAGCCATTCTGACAGGTGTGAGATGATATCTCATTGTGGTTTTAGTTTGCATTTCTTTGATAATTAGTGACCTTGAACATCTTTTCTTGTCTATTGGTCATCTGTATATCCTCTTTGGAGAAGTGTTTATTCAGGTCCTTTGCCCATTTTTTATAATTAGATTATATGGTTTTTGGTTTTGAGTTTTATAAGTTTTTTATATATGTTGGATATTAACCCCTTATCAGATGTGTCTTTGGCAAATATGTTCTCCCATTCTGTGGGTTGTCTTTCATTTTGTTGATGATTCCCTTTGATGCACTTAAATGTTAAACACAAAACCATAGAAATTGTAGAAGAAAACATAAGCAGTAAAATCTCAGTCATTTGACTTCTGGCCAAGATGGAGGCGTAGGTAGACACACTGTGCCTCCTCGCACAACCAAAAGAGGAAAAACAACAATTTAAAAATAAAAAACAACCAGATCTGACAGAAAATCAAACTATATAGAAGTCCCACAGCTAAGAAGTTAAAGAAGACACGTTGACCAGACTGGTAAGTGGGCGGAGCCTGGCGGAGAGCCTGCAGCTAGCCTGTGGTTTGTGGAGCGGTGGGGGCAGTGCTGCGGCTGCCTGGAGAGGCCCACGGCTGGCACACCCAGAGAAGCCCAAGGCTGGCTGACCCAGACCCACTGGGGCCAAGACTCATGGACCAAGCAGTCCCTCATACGCATGCAGATAGACCGGCAGGAAAAGCTGAGGAGTGGAGCAGACTATGCAACCTACCAATGCAGGGAAATAAAGCCTCAAACCACCGATTGAAAATACCTGTGGGGGTTGAGGTGGTGGCAGGAGGACCTCCCAGCATCACAGCAGAGATCATTGGAGACACCCACAGAGACTTAGATCTGCACAGGTCCACCCACCTGGGAACCGGCCCAATTTGCTTGTGGGTGTCCTGTAAGTTGACTAGGAGCCAGGTGGAGAGTGGAGCAAGCACCATTGTTCTGTCTCAGGCTCCACCCCCACAGACAGCATCACAACACAGCTACTTGGGTTGCTCTGCCCTGGTGAACACCTAAGGTTCCGCCCCTTAAAGTAACAGGTGCGCAGAGAAAGGGAAGGATGGCCCAAATGAAAGAGCATATCAAGGCTCCAGAAAAAAAACAACTAAGCCACGAAAAGATAGCCAACCTATCAGATGCACAGTTCAAAACACTGGTAATCAGGATGCTCACAGGATTGGTTGAATTTGGTTGCAAATTAGATGAAAATATGAAGAATAAGCTAAGAGAAATGAGGGGACATGTACAGGGAACCAATAGTGATGGGAAGGAAACTGGGACTCAGATCAATGGGGTAGATCAGAAGGAAGAGAAAAACATTCAACCAGAAAAGAATGAAGAAACAAGAATTCAAAAAAATGAGGAGAGGCTTAGGAACCTCCAGGACATTTTTAAACGTCCCAACATCGGGTCATAGGGGTGCCAGAAGGAGAAGAGGAAGACCAAGGGATTGAAAACTTATTTGAACAAATAATGAAAGAGAACTTCCCCAATATGGCAAAGGAAATAGACTTCCAGGAAGTCCAGGAAGCTCAGAGAGTCCCAAAGAAGTTGGACCCAAAGAGGAACACACCAAGACACATCATAATGACATTACCCAAGATTAAAAATAAGGAGAGAATCTTAGAAGCAGCAAGAGAAAAGGAGGCAGTCACCTACAAAGGAGTTCCCATAAGACTGTCAGCTGATTTCTCAAAAGAGACCTTTCAAGCAAGAAGGTGCTGGAAAGAAGTATCCCAAGAAATGAAAGGCAAGGACCTCCATCCAAGAATACTCCATCCAGCAAAACTTTCATTTAGACTGGAAGGGCAGATAATGTGCTTCTCAGATAAGGTCAAGTTCAAGGAGTTCATTATTACCCAGCCTTTATTATATGAAATGTTAAAGGGATTTATATAAGTCATGGAGGGATATCAACAGGGGAGTGGAATGAGGAGAGAGGAGGAGAAAGTACAGAGAATAGGTAACGTAAATGATAGGTAGAAAGCAGACAGGGGGAGGCTGAGAATAGTATGGGAAATGTGGAAGCCAGGGAACTTATGTGTATGACCCATGGACAAAAACTAAAAAGGGTGGGGAATGGGAAGGTACGGGGCGGGGGGGAATAGAGAGGGGAAAATAGGACAACTGTAATAGCATAATCAATCAAATAATTTTTTTTAAAAATCTCAGTCATTTCTTACAACAGTTTATTTTTCTGATATATCACCTCAGGCATGGGAAACAAAACATAAATAATGTGACTACATCAAAATGAACAAATACTTTCAATATGCCTAATGCCTAATTTTTTAAGAGATAAACTCTAGCTGTTAAGCTCTTCAGTCAAATTTTATTTGGAAAATCCCTGTATTATTATCAATAGCATTATAAAGATTTTTCCTTTAACTGTGGATCAAACTTTGCAAAAATAATTTTTTCCCTAGTTAGCTCAATTATCTAGATTCATATGTAAAAAGACCTTACTCTAGATTTTTTAAAAATTCAATATTCCATTTTCTTTAATTTTTATCATTTTTTATTTTTAATTACAGTTGATGTACAGTATTATATTAGCTCCCGGTGTACACCCCAGTGGGTAGATATTACATAACTTACTAAGTGATCATCCCAATAAATCTTGCACCCATCTGATACCATACATAGTGATTAGAACATTATTGATATAAAAAAATTCACTATTTCATGTAGACCTTACCTTAAAGAAGCCTGTGTTTTGTGGTGAGAGAACATGGCATATGAGGAAGATAATAAGACAAATATACCAAAAACGTGTACTATAAAATCCCATCTGTGCTAGGACCAAGGAAGTTCAGAGTTCACCCTGCTGCCTGCTCCGTACGCCTGAGCAAGGCTCCATTTGTTTGGGCTTCAGTTTTAAAAGATACTAAATGAAGGGTGTGGCTAGGGTCATTCAGAATTATTTTAACTCAAAAATATGACTTTATGCAGACAAAATTTCATCAAGGAAGTGAAGTTTGTGTTGGGAAAAAGATGTGGATGTAGGAAGAAGTTGGGTGTTCAGAAAAGAGAAAGAAAAAAAAGAGAGAGAGAGAGAGCCAGTCAAGCAGGTAGAAGACCACGGACTGTCTGAGAAGCACATGCAGATCGGTTCTGCTAAGTGCAGAGGGGCCCTTTGGGGATGCAGTGGGAGGTAAGGAATGGGAAGGTTGCTTGGCATCATATTCTGGAGGCATTGAAAGCCTTTTTTCTCCCTGGCCACCGTCGTGGAATACAGCCTTGATATTTATCAGGTCTACTTGAAAGTTAAGGTGTGTTGACTTTATTGACTGGTGGTCTGGGTAGCAATGGAAAGCGTGTGCTTAATAACACACTTCACTTCTAAACACAGGCAGTTGAGAATTCCGCAAACACGTCGGTGCACCACAGAGGAGATTCCAGGAGGCTGCAGATCTTTACCTTCCACACAAGCGTGCCCACAGACCGCATGCCACCCAAAATCTCACGACCGGCCACAGCTTTGTGTCCCAGAATTCTTCCTTGACCAGCTATTCTGCATGCCTTGACAATATTAACTGTTTCTGTTTTTCCAAGTAAAAAATGTTACCCTCTTCAGCCCCTTAAAAGTTTTAGTCGCATTTACCTTTCAAAGTTGGCAGATACCTTTAAGACATGTTATACAAGAAACTGGGAGAAACACCCGAGATTCCAATATATATTGCTTTACCTTTCTTCAGAGTGTTTAGGGACAGTTTTAACAGTTCAGCAGGCAATGTCCCCAGAGGAGTTCTTTTATAGGTGAATGCTTAGATACACAAAATCAATTAGTGGTTTTGTTTTGTATGCGTGTTTTGGGTTTCATAGTTCTTGCTGTGCCCTGAAAATGTGGCTGTCCTAGAGGTTTGCTGGCATTGATCCTAGAGGTTCAATGAAGATGCTCTGATTTAAAGTCTTGAACAGTGAACTCTTCCCTTTGTAAAATGCACGTTTCCTACATGTAAACCGGCAGAGTTGTATGTACCCAATAGGCCACTTTCTTAAAGAGCAGGGTTACAGCATTTTTGTTTTTCTCCAAGAAAACAGCCAGGTTTTCCGAGCCTCTCCAGGAAGCCTGCGTGTGCATAAAGCAGAATATCCCTTCGTAGCAGCCAACCCCGTGCTGTTGCTTCTGCAAGAAAAAGGGGGTGTTTTCCTCATTTTTTATCTCTCTGCCCTGTGTCATTTTAAAGACCACTTTGGAAGTGCGTCATGTCCAGAAATGAGCTTCTAAGCTCATAGCTGAGTCACAGATTTCTTCTGTCTTTTGGGTGGCTGTCTAGAGTGAACTGAGGCTATCTGTGTGTTGAAACCTGTGACAAGCTACTTCTGGAGCATTTACGGCTCTCTTGGGGCAAAATCCCCTGGACAAGGGACAACAGAGAGCAGGAGATGAGACAGCAGAATCAGCCTCCCGTCAAGACCCTGCTAGGTGGGCCCTGTGCAAACACAGTTTTGCTTTGCTGTGAGGGAGGCGCATCTGCCAGCTTTGTCTCGTCTGGACTGTCTACAACCCCTCAACTCTCCCAGGGAGCCCTCGCTGTACCTGCTCTGACTTCTGAAGTCTCTGCCTTTGCGGTGACCACTCATTCCCAGTGTGACTCTCTGTATCTTGCTGGCATCTGTCTTCCATCCTTGCCTGTTACCAACTCTTAGCTTCTATTCTCTGTTACCCTCTTCTGTCCCAAATCCTCCAGTTCTGATGAGTGCCACATGCCTGAATTAGCACATTGAGGAAATTCCCAAGGAAAATCAGGTCTCAGAATCTGCTCTCCACATAAAGCTTGAGAAAAATAAGATGAGGTAGGTTGGCTCAGTTTATATACTTGGTGCACAAAACTGAAAGCTGTATTAATTTATCCAGCTAATATCAGTTATTTGTATCACCAATTTTTACTTAGTAAGTGCAGATTCATTATTAAGTACATAACAGATTTATGTTGAAAGTGAGTAACCCCAAGATTTTTCAAGAAAAAAAGAGTGTGGGATGTGGACAGTGTATTTCATGTTCTAGATAATTTTGTGCCAGAAATTCCTTCCTGAACTGCAGCTTAAACCCTTTCTAATGCAATATAAATCAGTCCAAATCATTCTTCTTCCCGCCTCGGGAACATGTAAACACTCATAAAGAAACTTTCAGGAAGTAAGGACACCCTTTTTCAACAGTATAAATAAACACATGTCAAGGTGGGAAACTCTGGGCTACAGCTCTCTGCTTTCTTGAGAGGAGACCCTTCACTCCACATGAGTAGTAAGTCTTCTCTTTCCCTTCTGGCCCCCGGAGCCGGAGACTCGGGGTGGCCCTGCCACCCGGAGGTGCTGCCCTTCGGCAAGCAGATACACAGGGGCACCTGCGGTGGCGTTCAGAGGTGCCCTCTTGGAGGGCAGCCAAGTAGGATGAGTGTGAGTGATTTGTGCCATTCAGTCCGCAAAACCATTGGGTCTCCAGACAATGTGGCTTGTGCTGCCATCCTCTTTTTGTTGCCTGCCCATCGTGACGGACGACTTACTTAGTGGCTCAAAAGTTTTGTGAACAGGAGGAGAAGCCAATTTCCTTGAGGGCCCATAGGCACTGAACTGCTTGTGTCTCGGAACCATTTATGGGAGGGGCTGGCATTGGGATGGTGGTGGAGAAAGCTGTCAAAAAGAGGCAGCAGACACAATGAGATCCGTTGTCTGCCACTGCCCCTGTTTGCTATGTCTCCCGTTTCTGATGAGTAGATGTATCAAATTCCTGCACTGCAAACCCCCTTCACTCCTAGCCTCATGTCCCTCTATCTCCTTAAATACGAGATATGCTGATGAAGCCTGGCACCACCTGGTACTCATGAAAGGAGCGCTAAGGTACCCTTCTCTGGCTTCAAGTGGGCTGTTATTCCTGGGGAATGCCTCCTCCCATCACTATTGTGAATAAGCCTCAGCCTTGAGCTGGGTGACCGACTCATCAATGTTTGTCTAAGATATTCCAGTTTTAGCAGAAAAACCCTTCAGCCTCAAGCAGTAGGTCACCCAAACCTCTACGTGTTACTGGTTCCTCCAATTAAATTACATCTTCCTCTCACTTGAATCTGTGGAGCCCTCGGTTTTTATCTTGTAATACTGATCATTCTCCAGTTCAAACTGTACTCCCCCACCCCGTCTATCCACACCTCTGTTACACTGAGGGGATTTTTCTTGAATACAATATGTGGGATTCAAGTGACTATTGCATGCTTTGTCATAAGATAAAAATCTTGTCCTCAAGTAACTTCAAGTCTATTTGGGGAGAGAAGAAAATAGCAAGAAACACACCGCATGGTGATGAGCCATTCATGAGAGGAGAACAGTCTGCAAAAAGGGCTGTAGGGAACTCGATGGACATCACAGTGGTTTTCCATGACAGGTTTTGGGGGAGACTGTGGAGAGAGGAAGGGGTGTGAGCTGACGCCACAGTGAGTTAGATGGGGACACTCCGAGTAAGGAGAGCAGCAGAGTCAGAGTGCACACGAATTCTCCCTATTCACCTTTGTGTTTCCTCTACAGCCAAACTACTCAGTTATATTTGTCAAATTAAAATGAGCACATGGCGTTGTTAGAAATCACAACCATCGCCATTAAAAATGATCATAGCTCCCAACTTTACATGAGAAAACCAAATACGCTGGTTCTTCAGGGAAGCTCACAGGAAGACCGTGGAGTTCTCCTAATTAAAATCAGACCCTAAATTTCAGGTGATTTCTTAGCTCTGTAGCTGGAACTCAAGTCGATCCCGAGTACCTGGCAGGAGAGAAGCAGGGAGGAGAAGCCGCCTCTTGCCACCACAGGGTCTTTAACTGGGAAATCTCCCCTGAGGAACGGATAATATGAGAATACAAAACCACAGGGAAGAAAGACAAATCATCTCAAATACAAAGTGAAAAGAAAAATGCTTTAATTTTCTATATAAAATGTTTTTCTTTCCAGTGACTCAAGGAGGCTGAGGTTGAGAGCTTCCTACAGGACAGATCACAAATTTGCAGTCATCCCTTGCCTTTGAGAAGTAATTAAACATTGTGCAATGACAGTTTTCAAATGAAATGTCCGAGCAGAGTCTCCTTGAGAAATAATGATGCGGTTTCTTTGGCTGCATGTAATGACACAGGGGAGAGGGCGGCCCTGCTCCCGGTCCCCGCTTCCAAAGGACCCTCTCGCATGGCGGTCGCTGCAAACGCTGCCCTCTCCGAGTTTGCTTTCCCCCAGCGCCCCGAGGCAGAGAGAGCATGATATGGACACCTGGGTTTTGCTCTGGTTTCGAGCATTTACTTTCAGTGTGCCTTCTTACAAGTGGGGACATCAATGAGACAGGATACGCAGAGTTGGGCAGCTAAAGAGTCAAACTGACCAAACTTTGCTCACCTTATTGTGGGAAAACTTCAGTTAACATGAACTAACCAGGGAGTTACCACCAGGTATCTGTGTTACAGAAGGTTGACTTCTCATCCCCCCTTGATGCTACAGCTTTGTTATAATATGGGGGGGAGGTAAGAATACAATTATTCATGTACCTCAGCTAGTTTATAATTTAGCAGGGTGCCAGTACGAATATCATTTTTGAAACCGGGATATCAAGTGATTAATTTTCATGCACATTCATGGTTGCCTGGTTCATACAGAGCTGATTTAGCATTTCCCTTGTTAAATTTATTTGAAAAATGTTAACTCAACCTAACATGAATTCACAGGGACAGAGATAATTTTTTTTTTTTTTTTTTGTAATGGTTACTACAGAGACAGAGGAATGTCAGTATAATGAGAGGAATAATTCCTGGTATTGATATTTTATTTTTTGTTTATTCTCATTCACTTGAGGTGGATTGGATTACCTTCCATATGCACCGTGTCGTGCCAGCCACCGGAGATGTGGACACGGATGGGACGGTTCCCAGGAATTGAATAGATGAGGGGAGGCCCTGTGATAATAAATGCAGTGATGATGTAGCATTCACACAGAAGCATGGATGCAAGGGGGGTTGCTACTCTACAGTGGCACAAAGGAAGGAAAAGTTAACTATGCCCAACTCATAAAGAAAGGCTTCCTGGGTGAGAGAGCATTCCAACTCATCCTTTCCAGGAAGAGGGGGAGCTGAGCCACGTGACCAAGGGTGGTAGGTAACGGCGTGCCAGGCATAGCAGTCTAAGCAAAGGCTTGGGGACCTGAGTATTTATGTCCTGGGGGGTGATTGTGAATTGTTTAGTCTGCCCCAGCATAGGGAATAAGACGGTAGGCAGAGGAACAACTGAGTCTAGAAACGGTGACTGGAGACCACCACAAACAGTGGGTGACGGTCGGGTGAAAAGAGGAGGGCCTTGGAAGTTGGACCATATGAGTTCAAATAGTCACACTAAGGCCTTTGACAAGTTGCAAAATCTCTCTGGTTCTCAGTTGCTTTAAAGAGCACGTGAGACTGATAATCTGTATGATGTAACACCCCTGCATTAAATCCCCGACGCAAAGCAGGCAGCCCTAGGTGTTCTCGTCAGCACTTTCCCGCCGTGTGTGGCCCACGTGAATGAGGGATGGAACCAAGGCCCTAGTGGTAGTCATGGCAGGAAAAACAAGACCACACCCGTTAGAGCTCCTGGTGAAATGGAGCTCTATAAGGGAGACGACAAACCAGAGCTGACATGGTGGCTCTGCAGTGACCGAAGGAACTGCCCTGAGGACCCGTGCACGTCCCGCTGAAATGCTCAGACACTGACGGGTCCCAGCAAGCCCTTCGAAGGGTCCAGGAGGGGTTGGTTTCCAGGAATACGCCCTTTGATAAGGAATAGTTGACTCCCCGGGACTCCAGTCCTACATTATTATCATTGATTATTTCTGCTGCAAGCCGTATTTGCAAACAGCACTATAACAATTTTTTAGTAATTCTCCTCCACAAGATGCCAAGCCAGGTAGGCCAGAATCATCCACAAAGCAGGGACTAACACTGTGGAGTCCGGGTTCAACCAGCTAACCTCCTCCCTATTACCGGGGCTTTAGTGCCGCAAGTACCATAAGGCCTTACTTAATTAAAATCAAGAAAACAGGCTGGAGCGGCTGGGTTTGAACAGCCTTGATTGTTAGGAGGGAATAAAACAGCAGTCCCTTATCCCGGGACTGGTCAGAATTGTGAAAAGGAGACATGGCATTATATCTCTTAGAAGGATGCACATCTGGAAATGCAAGGAGCCGGCTACTTACTCCAAGCACCTGCAGATCCACTCCGGTATACAGAGTAAAACAAAGAGAAGGTATTTGAGCATCTGCTTCCTACCAGGCACTGTGGTCCATGTTTTATACACCATTGATTTATTTATCCCTTCCGATTAGTCTTTACTTAATCCTGATATTATCATCTGTAGTATCGATTCCCATAAGTCCCTTTAACATTTCTGATAATACTGATTTGGTGGTGATGCACGCCTTTACTTTTTGCTTGTCTACTGAGCTCTTTACCTGTCCTTTGATTCTAAATGATAGCTTTGCTGACTAGAGCAATCTTGACTATAGGGCCTTGATTTTCACCACTTTGAATATTTCATGCCAATCCCTCCTATCCTGCAAGGTTACTGTTGAGGAATCAGATAACAGACTTATAGGGGCTCCCTTGTAGGTAACTATTTTTCTCTTGCTTCTTTTAAGATTCTCTCTTTGTCTTTAACCTTTGGCGTTTTAATTACAATGTGTCTTGGTGTGGGCCTAATTGGTTTTACCTCTTTTGGAACTCTCTGCACTTCCTGGGCACGTATGTTGTTTTTTTATTTTTTTTATTTTTTTCACCAGATTAGGGAAGTTTTTCACCATTATTTCTTCAAAGAGGTTTTTAATTTCTTGATCTCTCTTCTTCTTCTGGTAACCCTGTGATGTGAATGTTGTAATGCTTGATGTTGTCCCAGAGGCCCCTGAAACCGACCTCATTTTTTAAATCCTTTTTTCTATTTGCTGTTCTGATTGGGTGTTTTTTGTTCCCTCATCTCACAAATCGCTGATTTGATGCCATTTCATTTAATCTACTGTTGACTCCCTCTACTGTATTCTTCATTTTAGCTATTGTATTATTTATTCATGGCTGATTGGTTCTTTTTTATCTACATTTTTATATTTATCTCTTTGTTGAAGTACTCACTGTAATCACTGATCATCATTATAACCAGTGTTTTGAACTCTGCATCTGGTAGATTTCTTGTTTCAATTTTGTTCTGTTCCTTTTCTGCAGTTCTGTGGTTATTTCATTGGGACGTGCTTCTTTGTGTCCTCGTTCTGGACGCCTCCTTGTGTTTATGTCTATGTATTAGGTAGAGCTGCTGTGTCTGCTGGTCTTGGTAGAGTGGCCTATGTAGTAGATGTCCTACAGGTCCCAGTGCCCAGTCCCCCCTGTCACCTGAGCTGGGTACTCCAAGTCTGTCTTCTGTGTGGGTGATATTTGCCCTCCTGTTGTAGTTGGGCTTTGATTGCTGTTGGCATGTTAATGCCAGGGATTGACTCTCAGGCTAATTGGTTGTAAGCGTAACAGGGTGCAGCCAAGCGGGGAGCCCAAATTGGGATTTGTAATGGGGCCCAGAACTCGGTGTCCAGGAAATATTAGGAAAAAATATATATATATATAGGATGTCCTCACCCCCACAAGTCTGAGCTGGGGGATGGGACGCATGGAGCAGGGCCATTGAGAGTTGTTTTGAATAGCAGCAGCTTTGCAGCTAACCTCTAGAACGGTCATTTAACATATCTATAACCTTTAACTGGTTTCATAGATACTTACATAGCTGTGGCCATGCTTTGAGCCAGGGGGATGGGAGTGACTTCCACACAAGATATAACTGGGAGGCAACTCCCCCTGATTATGAGCATGAGTAAGAGCTTGGAGATGATTGGCTCCAGACCACAGGGCCACACCTGCCCAGACTTACTATGGCAGCCCAGTAAAGCTGGAAAAAAAATACGGGAATGCTGGCAGCTGTGGCCAATTGTAGGAGGAATCAGAAATGGTGCAGCAGAAGAAGATTGGCGCTGGGATTTAAATGCAGGCACAGCAGCCATGCGGCTTGGGCAGAGAAGAACCACATACTTCTATTTCTTTTTCTGAGATACAGTACCCCGGCCTGGGCAGGGGGAATGAAGGACTGTGTGTTTGTAGGTATTCTAAAGGACTTTGGGATCTCAATGAAGACATTAAGTCATTACTGGTAAGTTTGTATAACTCTTTAAATAAATAATCCCTTTCCTTTTCACCAATTTCTGGCATTGAAAGATGTCTTTCCCTGGCGGCAGGCAAGGTGAACCTAGTACAGGGTGGGGGACCCCTGGAGCACAAGGGTGGGTCCATTCGGTAATAGTATATCGTTCACCCCCCCGCCCACATCTGTTCTGTAACATAAGGACTAACTGTGACCACAGTGGAGGAACTGTTGTTTGGTGGCAGTCCTACGGAGCAGGATCCGCTTTAGCAGAGCTCTGGCACCTGCTGAGTCTGCCTTTTGAGTGTGTTGTTTGTGGAGAAGTTTGGGTGGTGCTCTGGTGTGGTCTGAAGTTGGCCACTGGGTGTGTTGTTTCTGGGGCCTCTGGGAGGTGCAAGTCAAAGTCAGCTATTACCTATCGCCCTACCTGGTCCACCTGGTATGAGCTACCAAGTGATCTGCAGATGGCTACCACTTGTGCAGGCCTTAGAGGCACCTGAGTGATGCGAAGCTGTGAATTGAGGCTGGCTGCCACTAGTGCTAGGCTTGGGGCACAAGGTACATGGAGGCCAGATGCTGCTTCTTTGGTGTTTGTGAACCTTTGAGCGATTTTAGGAAGTCCTCAGCGTGAACCAAGACAGGCTGTTTCTATTTGAAAAGACACCTGAAGCAACTTGGGTGGGCCTGACTGTTGAGTGGAGTGGAGTCTCAGGGAATCATGGGACAGAGTGCCTGCAGGGGGAGGGCTCTGCAAAGGAACAATAGGCTCTGCCAGAATTTCTGCTCTTGTTGTGATGCCAGACAATTCAGTTCCTCTTCGTGTGTCCCTGGGGACTTTCTGAGCCCTTGGAGCTCAGAGCAAGTGAGTCCGAGTCAGTCCATGCATGGGCCCTTTTAGAGGAGTTCCTGGGACTCTAGAAGCCCTCTGCCTCCCTCAGCCACAGTCCCCACTGGTTTTCATAGCCAGAAGGCACGGGGCCTTGTCTCCTCAGCTCTGGGACCCTGGGCTGGAGGGCCTAGTGTGGGGCTGGGACCCCTCACTCCAGAGGGGGGACCTCCACTGCCAAGATCTTCCTCTGAAGTTTCAACTGCCATGTGTGGGTGTGAGACCAGCTCGGTCCACATCCTCACCCCCTTACCAGTCCTGAGGTGGCCTCACCTTTATATCCTTTTCTGTCTAGCTGGGCTTCAGGCAGTTCTCAGTGACGGTTTTTCTGCCGTTTTGTTGTGGTTTTGATGTGGCTGTGAGAGAGGCTAGCCTGGCACTTACCAACAGTGCCATCTTGACTGAAAGTTCTGTTACCAGTTTCTTACGGTGAGCATTCGAGGCAGAACACTGGGACACAGAGACCACGTGGTTGACCCAATTCACATTCACCGAGTCCCCCCCATTGTTTGTACAGACGGTGTTTGACCCTTCAGTGAGGGAACCGCATTGGGAAATATTCTGATGCCTGAACTTTATGCTTTAAGAAACTAACAATCTAGAGATGGATTAGCCCTAGCAGTACCCCTGGATCTTATAACTCCGGGCTGTCACTGGCTGGATGCCCCCCCTTCTCAGAGAGTACCCTCCTCCCTGCAACATGAAAGAGGATCAAGGGCTGGATCGAATTTTATGATATTCCAGACCTGGTTAATTTACAATCTTCAAAAATATAATAATAACAAGACTAATAACCTTGCAATATCAATAATAACTAGCATTGTCTGGGCACCACTGGTGAATTGGCCCTCTGCTGGCAACTTTAATCACGTACCTAATTCCTGATGGGATGGAATTAACTTTCAGGCCTGCCTGAGAATAAAATCCATCGCAAGTAAAAAGTAATTCTTTTCTCTCAGGTTAGACCACATTTAGGGACAGAACTAAAACTCAATAAATAGAAACCTCTAGGAAGCAGTGTTTGCATACTATCTGCACAAATGAGTTCTAAAAGTATTAACAGAAATAATTAAATAAAACCAGGGCACTCATTCACTTGTCAATTCCAGTCTCAAGTCCAAGGCATATTTCCTTATTTCCCTTGTAGATTTTTCTTTTCATTCCAGTTCTGAATACAGCTCTCGGTGTTTTTCTCCAACTCCTGCATTCAGGAATGTCTAATTGGCGACTGGATGGAGTCACCCTCCCATTGTTTCAGGCCTGGTAGAAGAGGAGAGTCTGGGACACTCATCTGAGGATACTTGCTGGGTGGTTTCACTTTATGTAGAGAGAGATGGGAGGGTGGGGGCAGGACCCCTGGGATCAGTGCTTCCAGGAAAACCCTCCAACGTCATGCCTCATCCCCCAAATTGCAAAGCCAAATCAGTCCATCATTATCCATCCTGCTAAAGGAGATGCTTAGATAAACGCAGGGAAGCAGATAGCGAAGGTCTCAAAAGAGCAAGGTGGGGGTCAGGGAGGTCAGAGCCTGCCTGAGAGGTCTGGGACAGCTGCCATCCCCCGAACAGGAAGAGCGTCTCCCCAACAGGCAGCTTCTGGGGCTGCTAATTGCCCATTTCTCTCTCCGTATCCGGCTTACCCAGGGCAGCTCTGTCCAGAGAGAAACCCAAAGAGCTGCAGATGGATTTAGGAAGGCGCAATAGATCCATAAAAGTAGATGACTAAATAAAGACATTAACTTTTAATGTAAATAGAATGAAAGCATTTTTATTACCTTATTTCTTAAAGATAGAGGGGGAAATTCCTTCTGCCAATTTGAATAGTTTCAAAGTGTCCTTGAGAGCACTTGGAAAGAAGGAAGAGGGCCCAAGTACCAGATAATACATGCTTATAGGTGCCAAGGGTAACTCCGAAGTGTTCGTGGAACGAGAGAAGTACTCTGCTGTTCAAATAGCTGTAAACCAATCAAGAGCTGAGAGGAAGCCAGTCACTGGCAAACTGTATTTTGGCTTATTCAGCCATTAATTTATTTATTCAAAACATATTGAGTTCTTCCTATGTATTAGGTGCTGCCTATGCTTTGCAGATACAGAGATGGACAGGCGGTGGCTGTGCCCTAAGGCAGCTCACGGACTGAGTGGGAGGTATTCTGCAGGGCATTGATTGAGGCTAAGGTGCCCAAGGACAATCTCAACATTCTTTGCCATTGAGCTAAGTTGGAGCCAGGGCCGAGGGCCAGAGCAGCCAAGAAATCAAAGATCTTCCCTGCGTAGTAGTAATCATTCTGAAAACCATGGCAACAAGTCAGTTAATGCTTCAAACGTGGTGGCCCTATCATGCAGCTTCCCTATGCATTATCACTAACCCACAAAAATGTCCCTGCGATGGGTATTATTGCACTGATTGCCTACAGAGGATGCTTAAGCTCAGAGATGCTCAGTGCCTTAACAAAGTCACACAGCTATTGAGTAGCGGAGCTACAACGCTTTGTATTTTAACTTTAAATAACACCCCACTCCACCATCATTCTAACCCATGTACATGACAAGATTGGATTAATTTTTATTAAAACTCATGTTTTATCATAGTTATACTTACCACCTCAAAATTCCCTTTTAAATGAATTCTCAGTTGCCTAGATTAGAATGTAAAGCTCAGCAGTATCTGGTTTTCTGGTAGCATTTTGGCCTTGTAGTCTATCAATGCTTTAATATACCCTCCACATCACTTAAACCAAACTCTGTGTCATATCTGAAAACTTTGTTAATTCCCCCACATCCATATTAATTAAAAAGGCTGTTGTTACTGATTAAATGTGGGAGGCAGAGAAGAGGGAGATGACAAAGTTGATTCTGCATTTTCAAGGCTGAGTGATTTAGAAAGTTGGTTCCATCAAATGAAACAGGAGTCCTGAGGAGGGGTGGGTGGGGGAAAGGATAAATCTAGTTACAATATCTTGTTTGAATTGACAATAAACCATTCGGGGGGGGGGCGCAGCCTGGCCTCCCATTAGAAACTGGGCCCACAGTTCAGGAGGGCAGTGAGTGCTGCAGTTGGAGATTCTGGAATCTTCCACAACATAGGGATACTGCAGCTGTGAAGGTTTATAAAGTGACCCAGGAGAAGTGAGGAAAGGTACTAAGGTCAGTTTTGGGTATGCTGCATTTGCGACTCCTCTGTATGTCAGTGGAAGATACCTGGCAGCCACGTGACTGTACAAATGTCGACCTTGACCAAGTCCAGGCCAGACATGAGATGTGGGAAGAAGAGGACCGGTTTCCGCGAAACACCGGCATGGCTGTGGCAGCAACAAGGAGAGCAGGCTCTGAGGAAAATAGAAAAAAAAACTGTCCTAAAAAATACACTTTGTACAAATTTTATAGACGTGAGGAGAACATGAAATTATAATAGAGAGGCTATTGATCCCAGGTAGGTCAGAGAAATCCACGAAAAAGGAGAACTGATTGAAAAGTCAAAACAGTTAGTGCCTCTCGAAAATGGAAGTCCCCTGCCTTCGGGACCCCACCCCTACACTGTGGGTTTGGGGTGAGCCTGAACTTGCATATGAGGTCTGTCCAGAAAGTATCCAGCCACATCATAAGAAAAATAGAAACATTTAATGAAGAAGATACAAGAAACGCTGTACATAGGACAATGACACTTCAGTCCCCTTCAAAGTAGGCACCTTGGGACCTCACATAGTTCTCCCAATTGCCATCAGTTGCCCCATTGTCTTTTCCTGAATCTCATCAATGGTCTGAAATCTCTTCCCTTTCAAAGGTGATTTTAGTTTTGGGAAAAGCCAGAAGTTGCAGGGCACCAAATCTGGGCTGTAGGGAGGCTGAGTCACCTGGGTAGTCTGATGTTTCACCAAAAACCTCTGCACAAGATGTGATACATGAGTGGATGCATTGTTGTGATGAAGCTGCCAATCACCAGCTGCCCACAGTTGCAACCTGCTGAATCATCGAATAGTTTCCATGGAGGAATGTTCAAGCTTAACATAAAATTTGATGCAGATTCATTGCTCTACTCGCTCAGTCATTTTGAATGTGACAGCCACACAGTACACATGCTCACTCAATGGCACTTACTGTCCCCACTGACTAGTACAGCGAAGTCCTCATTGTTCACACATACACATTCCAGTCCACTCTCCTTGGCTACCAGGTCACACTAATGTTGTGCAAACCGTTCTCGATATGTTAACAATGGCTGGACTTTTTCCGGACAGACCTCATAGACCAACGGTATCTATGATGCAGTTCCTACCACCCCTTTCCCAGTGTTTCTGGACTCTGGGGGGCACTAAGGTCTTCTTACATTTATCTTCATCACGGACTAGATTTAACTTAGATGGAACAAAAGTGTCCTTTAAGAGATGAAGATGAATCCACAGACAATGCAGAAGTCTTCAAAGACAGCACCAATTTTAGTGAAGTTGTGAGGGAGTCAGGAAATGTCCTAAAAATGGGCCCAGGGGCCTCTGTGAGGGAGCGAGAAGGCCCCGCCAAGGCTCCAGTGTGGCAAGTGCTGCCGGTGATGGTTCAGTGCGTGTGGGGGAAGCAAGCTCTTGCTCTCAGGGACTTGGAAACGTATTTTTTTGTAGGAGTAAACCCATGTTGGTATAACAGTCGCCGCATATATTAACCTGTGAGACCAAGCTATTGCTCTCAGTTTGATAGGGAAGAATTAAATGTCTCCTCCTGGGAGGGGTCGAATAAAAATCTATAAGTTTGGGAAAGGATTCTCTTTTTATTTCTCTGAACATAACACATCTCGTAGGCGAGAATGTATGGTATAGATGGTAATTGGTTTTTTGCTGGAACTACATTTTCATCCTCCCCTCTTTCTCCTCCAATATTAATTATCAGGACTAAAAATAGTCCATTGTGGGACCGGCGTGCCTCCGGGAGGCTCCCGTGGAAATCTGACATGTGCAAGGCAGGCGCGGCTGAGGTGTGGGTTTCTGTGAAGCTCTCTCCTATTTGTGAATTCAGTCAACACTCACACAGCCGATGCCGGAGTGTCTGTCTCTCACAATGGCTGTGAGTGGCAGCCCGCGAGAGCAGCACCGTTCTGAGCAGATGTGACTCCCAGTACCTGGAGGGAATAGAGACTGCATGGAATATTTATGATTAAGAGCATTAATAAAGATAGGAAAATACTGATACAGTAACACTCTGCAGTGTAACTATTGTTGCAACCCCAATGCAGTAGCCATTTGTAGTTTCTCTTTTCGTAGGTATGTATCTACGGCTGTACAACACCCCCCACCAACACACACACACACACACACACACACACACACACACACACACCCCTCATTTGGAGAAAAATATATAAGGAAACTTAAAAAGACAGAAATATTTGCGAGTTGTTTGCATCTATGGTTGGTTAAGGTGTTTTTGGATGGCTACTAAACAGTCTTTGGGGACCAACAGGCATCTGCTGGTATAAGAGATGTGTAGACTGGCAAGAAGCCTGTTCTTAAAGGTACAGCTACCCCTCCTAGTTGGGTTATCCCCACTTTGTAAAATGTCATTTCATCAGAAAACTTTTCAGTTAATCTTTTCGGAATGGATGGTAGCTTTGATGGGTGGCGGGTGAAGTGCAAGAAGGAGGGATACCCTTGCACCGTGGGTTTTCGTGGTCATATTTTACAATCCAGACGTGTTGTGACAAGCGAGTGAATTCCCCGGGAGAGCAAGAGTGGTACTCTAAAGCTGGGCACTCCTGGAGAAGTGGACGCACGCTTGCGTGACTACGGGGGATTGTCTTGTGAAGAAGTCTCAGGCAGAGTTTCGAAGTGAGGCGCTCTCCACATCAGGGTGGGGGAGAGCCGCACAGAGCGCCCTGGGGGCAGAGGGACGGACAGAGGGAGGCGGGCAGCCAGAGCAGAAAGAACCAGCTCACAACTGCACTCACACGTGTCAGTTTACACAACTGTTGGTATTACAGATTTTTTTTCTTTAATATTAACCCCAAGTAGCCATTTCACAGTCATTTTTTTTAATCAAATTTCTGGATATTATTTAATTTCCTCACATTCTTTTAATATGTGTGTATTATATACTGACATTTGACAAACAATTTTGGACAGAACAGTTCGTGGAAAAACACCAAGGCTGAGCTGGTGGCCTCCATGCCCAATGCATGCTTATTTGAATTTAACTTTGACTGGAGGAAGTCTTTTATGTAGTGTATACCACATTTTTGAGAGCTCTATAAGATTTCATTTGAAGATAAAAAGTGATTATTTAGTTATGTAAGTTTGAAAAACCATTGATTGAGATTGTCTGTAAACATGTCCAAACATAAGCATATCCATAAACATATCCAAAGATCCTAAAGGCTCAGCTAAAGGAGAATGTTCGTACCGTGATTTGGTACCACTAGGGATATTACGCAGCAGATGAAAAGGATGAAATACACTCTGGCCAATGAGGTTCAGTTGGTTGGAGCGTCTTCCTATAGTCAAAGGTTTGTGGGTTCAATTCCTAGTCAGGGCACACACCTAGGCTGTGATTCAGTCCGAGGTTTGGACTTGTGCGACCCCTGGTCTGGGTGCTTGCAATCCCGGTATGGGTGCATATGGGAACCGACAGAGGCAACCAGTCAGTGCTCCTCTCTCTCTCTCTCTCTCTCTCTCACTGATGTGTCTCTCTCTCTTCCTCTCTAAAAAGCAATGGAAAAGTGTCCTCAGGTAAGGATAAAGGCAAACAAAAAAAAAAAGAAAGAAATAGATCAATATGCTATAATATAGGCAGATATAGTAATATGTTAAGTTTTTAAAAGATACGTTGCAAAATATTTATACTATAATTCCATTTGCGTATGAATACATATAAATCCAGACTGTACACTCCTTTATGTCCAAATCGGTGTAAGTCCCTGATGGCTTCTTTCGAGTTGGTATTTCCGCAATGGGGTAGGTGGAATCCACCAAAGACCGTCTGAGACAGTCCGACACAGAATGTCGCTCTGTGTTTTGTCTGTTTTGCTTGTCTGGGTCAGAGACCTTTGGTATGTGCTCCACCCAAGTTTTTAACCAGCTGACTAGCAACCAAACTGATCACAGAACTAGTCAAGCCCTTTTCTCGAAACTCAGTTCTGAGCTAAAGGGAAGAGAACAACCTCTCAAATACAAGCCAACTTATAGTAAAGAAAATCTTTTAAAAGGTTGGCTTCAGTATAAAGAGAAACATAAACTAGAAAATGCACACAAATATTGACCGGATTATGAGAGAAAGAATATTAAGTGGCTCAAATTTCAATTTATAAAGGACGATCCATCAGGGAGTTACTTATATTACATTCAGAGCAGACCATTCTCATTGTACTCCTTCCCAAGGCTTCTGTAAGAAACAAATTAGAGTGCAAATGTGTTTTTTGGCACACCAAACATTATGTACCAACTTATTCTTGATTAATATTACAATGTGTTGATGAAATTTTCTAAGCACTGCTTAGAGCTAAAATGAGAGGAGTTTTTTTTTCTAAAATAAAATATGTTAATACTTGTTTTCATGGTGACTATTTGTTGCATATTCAATTTCGGGTTCATAGAAATGGTGTACTGGGAAATTATTTTAATAGAAAAATTGAGCTTCTCCATGTCTCCCATGCCCCAGCTGTCTTTTCAAAATTTTTATTCTCTTTAAACAAATGTATTGAGAATCTGTGTCTCAGGAGCACGCCAGTTCTAGAATGCAGCGCTAAAGCTGCTCTCGACGTCAAGGTATTGATTGGCCTGGTGGGTGAGAGAGCACACGCTGAAATTTACCGTGAAAGAGGTGGGCGCACAGAGAGAGGGGGAGGGGGAAGCAAGGCTGCGTGCTCCGTGTGGGTGGAGACTGGCTGGGACACTTTCATTCTGGTGTCCCCAAGCCCCTAGCACAGAGTGGGATAGCTTGGGTATGGTTAACAACTGCCTGTTGCATAGACAATGAAAGAAACCATGGATGCAGTGAGACTTGTTGGAGCAAGCTTCATGGAAGTCATGACCTTTAGCTTGTCCTTGAAAAGAGAGAGAGAGAGATGAGTAAAATGGTAAAGGAACAAGAAGATATTCCGGGGAGAAATGTGTAAGGTAAAAATGCTCATGCCAAATATATGGAATAAAAGAATTGCGCAACCTATACAGTTTTACTAACTAGTGCCACCCCCATATTGTCAACAAAATGTAAAAATTGGAAAAAAATTAAAAAGACTTTAAAATAGAAAAAGAAAACTATGTAATATTAAAATGCATACATTGGGTTGGCCAAAAAAGTTCGTTTTTTTTTTTTTTTCTGTAAGATGGCTCTAGTAGCACTTAGCTGTCTTTAACTTCATTCGAAACAATTTTGTAAGAATGTATTGTGACAGCTGTCATACCAGCGTGCATTTAAAAAAAACTTATCAAAACAGGTAAATTTTTGTGTAGCCATTTTAATATTGAAGATAGAAGAAAATATATCACATTTTTGGCATATTATGCTTTATTGTGTCAAGAAAGGTAAAAGCACAACTGAAATGCAGAAACGAGATGTGTGCCGTGTACAGAGAAGGTGCCGTGACTGATCAAACGTGTCAAAAGTGGTTTGCGAAGTTTCATGCTGTAGATTTCTCACTGGACGATGCTTGAGGGTCAGGCAGACTGGTTGAAGTTGACAGCAATCAAATTGAGACACTAATTGAGAATAATCAACATTATACCATGTAGGAGATAGCCAATGTACTCGAAATATCCAAATCAATGAAGTTATTGGTGAAAATAAAAAAGAAATATGTCTCTATTGTACAGAAACAAACTAAACAGACTTTTTGGCCAACTCAATATTCCACGTGTTTAATCAAACACACATATGTGTACATGTAAGGCCTGTTTATGTTTTCTTTGTCTTATCTTTGTGTGTTTTGTTCAGACATGCTTTCTGTGTTCTATATGTATTAAGTCAGAAGTCCTGGAACAGTGAAGCCATTCCTCCATTAGGACCACCTGAGTTCAGGCCACGGTTCACATGCTCCCTGTTAAGAGCAGTTACCTGCTCTATTGTCACCGAGTTCTATGTAAACCTCATGCTTTTCAGGCCTTACTTTTAATCATTTATTCAATAGTCACTGTCAATACTCACCACAAACCCTTTTAGGAGCTCAAAGCCCCGATTGAAATGGGATCTTTTCTTTGTCTTGGTTCAGATGAAGTTTGGAGCGGTTCTGAAGTTTGCTAGCAGGAAGGAATGAAGAATGAGAGGCCAGTAGGAGCCCTTGAATCATTATGGGGCAAACAGATGTACATGAGCCATATCTTGAAAGCTCTTAGAGACAGGTTAAATATAGTCTCTTCCACATGCCTTGATGTTATCCTCTTTTATTGGAGCTTTATTCATATTCAACAATGAGAAAATGTGCCTCTGTTATTAAATATCTTTGCATATGGCATGTTATGAAAAGAAATAGTAATAAGTCCAAATCAAGCTGTTTTAAAGCTAGGGTGGCTGGGAAATGTTGCTAGAAGAATAGAAGGAATAATAGGTTAGACTTCACAGACTACGTGGCACATTGGTTCTTCCTCGTTCTTTGATTGAACGTATTATCAAACACTTTGAGTAGATACTTCTTCTGTTCTGTATTTAGCCAAAAGGATGGCGCATCAATAAACACTAACTGCTGTCTGCCCCAATTCTGCATCAGACAGAAGCAGAGGTAGTGCGGAGGGGCAGTGACACCACTCGGAAGTTCAGACGGTCTCAGGGGGTTGCTGGCGATGTGTGTGAGCAAAGGGACGGTCTGCGGCCCAGCCACCTGGGAGGAGGGGTCAGCCTCTGGATTACCTGTCAGCAATGTGGTCCGTTTATGGTGCAGCTCTTTCCATGGGAAGCCATCTCCTATGAACTCATTTTGTTACACTTTTGAAACTGAATGCCATTTCTACAAACTTTGGGAGAGACAGGATACTTAGGATGTAAAAGTGATTGTTTCTCTAAGACTAAGGGCCCTGTTTAGTCTAGGTGACATGTCTGCTAGTCACAGAAGCAAGGACCTTTCTTTCTCACTTCCTAGATATGTTGTCCCTCAGCCCGGTTCACACATGTCTCTAGAAGCCAAAGACAACACACACACACACACACCTCTGGGCCCTGAGAGGTGGATGCTCTGCCTCTCCGGGACTGCTGGAGGGGAGTGTATGGAAATTTCATCTGTTTCTTTGTCATTTCCTCTCTTTCTGGGTTGCTTTCTTCCTGGTCCCAACACAAAAGTTAGGAGATATTTTGCTTTTATAGAACAACTGTTGTGTAAGAACACATGTGTAAAGCAGAACTTGAGCTGGTAATTTCTGTTAAAAAAGAAACAGAGGACGGCCCGGCTGGTGTAGCTCAGTGGATTGAGCGTGGGCTGGGAACCAGAGGTTCCCATTTCAATTCCCAGTCGGGGCACATGCCTGGGTTGTGGGCCAGGTCCCCAATGAGGGCCATGTGAGAGGCAACCATACATTGCTATTTCTCCCCTTCCTTCTCCTCTCTCTGAAAATAAATAAATAAAATCTTAAAAAAAAAGAAAGAAACAGAGGAAAGGAGGAGACACAAAAAGTAACAATATAGACAGAAGCAAGCGTGCATCTACTCAAAACTTGTGGGTCTTGTAGACATTTTTTGCAACTGGTACTTTACCCAAATTTAATAATGATGATAATAATAGCAATAACAATAAAATGCCCAAACTTTACTGATTACTTACTAGGCACTGTCATAAGGACTTGCATTTTTTTCATTTAATTTGCACAATACTCTGTGGGCATACTATTCTTCTTTGGAGGTTACGTACATGATAATCCAGTCTTCGGGAGGTCGAATCACTTGCTCATTGTCATGCAGCCAAGTGGTTGTTGAATCAGGACCACATCCAGATTTAACAGATTCCAAAGCCACTTCTCTTAACTCTCACAACGCACCACCTATTCATTGAAATTGCCGCCAAGTGCAACAGAGGGCAAGTACTTGTTAGGAAAAGCTGTATTTGATTCACAGCCAAACCAAAGGATGCATTTGCAATCCACGGCTCTTAGCTGATCCAACCTCTGTCATTCCCTGGGAGAAGGAGCAGAAGCACAGGGCAGACACAGCCCGAGGAAGCAAGCCAGTTCCCCGATTCTATGGCTGCTTCCTCTGCTGTGTCCTCTCGCTGCCCACAGCCTCCCCGGCCTAGGTGCTCATGCAGTTTCCTCCCAGACCTTTCGATGCCATGGAAGAAAATTTTAATTTTGTTCTGGATGTGCAGGTCCTAATTCTATGGGGACTCTGAGAGGCCCGTGGAGTCTCTGCCATAAGCTCATGGCCCACCTCCCCCAAGACATCTTTACTGCAGTTGCTTGTCTGCAGGCATCCCCCAGAGCTGAAATAGGTTTCTGAATCTTCAGAGTTTTCATTAATAGAAACCTGCCATTCAGCAAAAATAAAAATAAAAAATAAATAAAAGAAAGCATTTAAAAGGAAGGGGCTGTGCTACAGACAGGTGCTACAGAGCACCGTCTACTTGTTAATAGCTTGCCCACAGGTTTTCCTGCAGCAGGATGGGCACACGTTTATTGTGTGATGCTGGGCTTCACTCCATTTCACTATCATTTTGGTAGACATATTTTTACTTGCACAATGTGCTATATATTTTTAATTTACTTTTTAAAATCCTCCTCTCCCTGGATCATGTCCTCCATGTACTTTTCTCCTTCCTTCCCCACTTCCTCCTCCTGTTTCCCGAGGCAACTCCTCTTCCCCAGCCCTGCTACACACCACAGCTCAAGCCGCAAATAGAAGCCATTCCCAAGAATAGTCCCTCCGCTCCCTCGGAATCAAAACTCTGATTATATAGATTGAAGGTAGTGGATTCCCTTGCAGGCCAAAATGTATCCCAATGATTCCAAGGGGATTTTTTTTTCCTCAAATTTGATTTAATTGTGTATTATGCATACATTCGTGGAAATAGATACAGTGGCTGCTATAAACTCAGGGGTGGGGAATCCAAGAGACATCAGGTAGTCCTGGCTCTGTGATTACCTAGCAGTGGGAACTTAGGTTCATCTGTAAAATGAATGCATTGGACAGAACTGAGGAATTCATTAATTCCTTCGTTCAACAAATAGGTATGCTCTGCCTTCTAAGATTGGCATACCGTGCTGGGTCGTAGCTGATAAAAGGTCAGGGGTATGGGTCCCATTCTCAAGGATTTCACTCACTAGAGGAAGAAGCAGACAAAGGTGAAGGTGACGTATTAATCGTTGGGATTGCAGTGCGTACAGAGAACACCGAGCAGAATGGTTCAGCAATTCCTGGAGCTTTTCTTTTCCTGCATTGGGGTTTGCTATAGTGGGATTTGTACAACAGCAGGTGGCAGAACTGGTCTTTGATGTCTTTGATAACAGGGTGACAATTCTGAAAAAGCAGTTCTTTTTCAATGACACCGTTCTTTGATTACAAAGAGTACTTCCTTAGAGAACATGTTGATGTACGTCTGAAATGAAAGTTAGTTCATGAAGCTCAGACTGTGCATTCCTTTCTTCAGGCTTCACCAGCTTAGACTTTCACTCCTTTTCTGCACTTGGCGATATAATTTGATATTCACACATGACCAAGAGAATCTCATGAGTGAAACCAGCCTTTGGAAGCTCACACATTTTATCCCTGGTCGTGACTCTATAGTATCTATTGCATATCTTGTTCGTTAAATTTCCTGAAAAAAGAAATTATGCTCATGATTTCACCATTTTTTTGCATTGAGAATTTATAATTATATTCCTATAAAGCTTTCTAATTAATATAAGGTGATTTTTAAATTATAAAAGCATATATCTCAATATATTTTTAAATTATACTAATTACATTACCCAATCATCTCATTATTATAACTATTGTATTTTTTCTCAATCTTTTCTCTTATGCATATATATTTTGAGAATTTTAACAACTAACAATAACATAGCACATTGCAATGTCCCCATGGCTGTCCCACCAAGGGATGGCATTATAAATTTATTTTTGACAAATCAGTATGTGAAAAACACTACCTCAATATTATTTAATTTTGCCCTGGCTGGCGTAGCTCAGTGGATTGAGCGCGGGCTGGGAACCAGACGGTCCCGGTTCGATTCCCAGTCAGGGCACATGCCTGGGTTGCAGGCCAGGTCCACAGTGAGGGCAATGTGAAAGGCAACCATACATTGCTGTTTCTCTCTCTCTTTCTCCCTCCCTTCCCCTCTCTCTAAAAATAAATAAATAAAATCCTTAAAAAAAAAGAAGATTTAAAAAAATATATTATTTAATTTTCATTTATTTGAATACTTATGGCCTAAGCATAGTCTCTTTTAATATACCTTTTTTTGTCAAACGTAAATAATGTTAAGCCCTTGCTAAGTATGCATCTGCTCCATCGCCATTCGGATATTTGGCAGCTTTATACACTTAGAGGTGGAGGAGTCAGGACTAAGAATAAGGGTTGAAGACACCTGTCCTTGTCTTCCTCCTTAGCATTTGTGTGGCATGAATAAAAACTGCCCAAGTGGGGTGACATCCAGCTGCTCCCTTGTGAACATGAAAGAGCTGGATGAGTCAATGCATTTACACACTTGCACATGGCTCAGCATTGGCAAGTTCTCTTAAAATGTTAACTGGCATGATCACGTCTTTCATCGATCCGATAAAGCTCTCTTCCTCCTCGCATTGATTTGTCATGGTTCCAGAACAAGCAATATGAAGAAATCAATGAGTTATTTCAACAATTAAATAATTCATTCATTCTTTGTTAAGATCATCCCAGGAGTCACCGGATTCCCTTCTCCAAGCCCCGACACCAACACCCAGTCGGCGATTGGACCTGTTGGCTGTACCTCTGAACTTTAGCTCAAACCCCGCCACTCCGCTCCGTGTCTACTCTCAGAAAGTTCTTGCTCTTGTCCCACCCAGATGGCCTCGGGCTGGCCAGGTCCCACAACCGTCCATTCCCAGCTCTGCAAGCAGCTCCTTTCTTTAGATGTGAACCAGGCCACATCACTTTGCAGATAAAAGCCTTGAATGCATTCCTATTGCATTTGAAATAAAATGCCAATTCCCTGCCATGGTCTATGAGATAGATACTTAGCAATCTGTGTGGTCCTGCACACTCCACCACCTCCTCATCTTCTCTCCATCGTTACTCCCCCCAGTCACATGGTACACTTGCAAGTCCTTGAACCCACCGAGCTCTTTCCCTCCGCAGGGCCATTGAACCTGCTCTTCACTCTGCCTGGACTGCACTTCTGCCCTTCCCACAGGCTTCTGCCCCACACAGATCTCGTTCTAGAAATGCTTCCTGACTCTCCCTCCTAGCCTTCAGACACATCATGCTTAATCGGCCCATTACTATCTAAAAATTATTGTCATTCCATGTATTTCTTGATGTGCTCTTGTGTATCTCCCATTCTTCAGAAACCCACGAGTGAGTTATCTTCGCAAAGGGAAAGATTATGTTTCATTTATCGCTGTATATCTGACATCTACAACAGAGCAGGTCATCAATAACAATTAGATACAGAAGTGAGCCCAAATTTTGTGTGCTTACCATATGCCAGGCACATCACAATTCCTAGGTCTTGGGCCCAGAGGCCTGTCTCAAAGCATTTAAGATTTTGTCTGGCCTTTCCTTGATCTTTGAACCTCTGGACCACTGTTTTGTTTGGAGAACCACGGAACCATGGTGGGTAGTTGTGTACGGGAGAAGGAGCTCTGGTCTAAGAAGCCAGGCCGTGCTAGAAAGTCTCAGTGAATCCCACCAAGGAGACCATGGGGTTGGAACCTGAGATGAGCCACCGACACAGCACTGCAGGTCGCACCCCCTGAGGACACACACCCTCCCTGGAAAACCCCCAGGGATACCTGCACAGGTAACTCAGCCCCTGCGAGGCCCAGGCCTGGGGCAGTGACTCGTGTTTCAGCAGTGTGGGCTCCAGCCCTTTCTGTCTCTGCCGTTCTGGGTGACTTGAATTCCCACCCACACTGTCCCGTCTCCTCTCTGGAGGCAACCATGGCCCGGCTCATCCTGGAGTGGGTTCTGTCCCCACAGCCCACTGCCTGCCACCTCCCCCCCACCCCACCCCCGGTCCCCACTGTGCAGCGACACACTGCTCATCTCTCAGGATGCTTCCCCGTGCGTGTGCTACTGTGCCCCAAGGAAACGCGTGCTATTAAAAGCAGCCCATGGCTCCTGTCTCAGCAGGAAGCCGCCCTTACTTAGATAAAGCCTCACATGAGGCTTTGCTCCTACTTTAGCTTGATGAGTTGATATTGTTCCTCGTATAGCTTTCAATTTGGAAACAACTCCACTTAGGTAACACACATTTCCTGTATTTCTACTCTCAATTTTTCACTATTAAGGCCATTTTCCTAGAAACAGAATCTGTATTTTTTTTTCAAGTGTTCATCTCCTCTCACTGCCTGCTCCCCACCTGAGTATATCACATTTGATTGCTATGGCACAGAGTCCTGAACAGCCTTATCCCACGCTACAGAGCACCAATCTGCTTGCCCGTCTCCTTCCTTCCTATCTGTACACACGCACAGACATGTAGCTGTCTCTAGTGAAACGTACTAGCGCCGACATTTCTCGGAAATGCAGAAACAAAATTCTCTTTTATTGTTCTGATAATATAGAAAATAATACATAGCCATTATATAGCATCTTATATATTTAAAGGAATTAATTCTCACCGAAATCCACAGCAACTTGGTCCTCACTGTCCCCACTTTGAGTGGGAGGAGGCTGAGACCAAGAGAGATAAACTGACTGGTTCAAGACTGTAGGAACTTCGTTCGGGTATCATTTCTACAGTTTATTATAGCGGAAGATTAAAATTCAGACTGGCGAGCTCGTGGATCCTGTGATTAGGTCACCAGACCATGAGGCCATGTATCAAACCTCTTTCAGGACTGGGAGAATCAGGTGCTTAATATTGCTAAAGCAAGTTTATAAAAAGGTCAAACAGAAAAGGTACAAAGTGCAAGTCCTCATTCACTCTACATATAATGAAGCAGATTTTTCTGTTTCATTTAAGAACCACTCAGTCTATGAAATGCATTTCTCAAAAGAGAGAGAAAGATTTTGTTTCTGGACTGCCACCCTTTGGGATTAGAGCACCTGCCTGGCCTGAGGACCTGCATTTCTCCAAAGTGCCTCTCCTCTCTCCAGTCTCCCCTCTTCACAAAGGCGCCCCTTTGCCTTGCTGTGGAAATGATTATGGAACCGCAGACAGGAGATTACAGAACCTCGGATCAGGGATAACCCGCAGACAGAGATGGATTTCTACTGAACAACAGTCTCACTTTGTGCAAATCTGAATAGGGGAGAAAGGGAAGGGAGGAGAAATACAGGCAATCTGTGAGCTAAGGGAAATTGGTTTTAAATAGGTTGTTTTTCAATGGTTTCTGGGAAATATGGGCTCTTCTTGAGAATTAGGGAAAACATCGAGATAATTACCTTCACCTTATAAACTTTATAAAAATCTTTTTAAAAACTGTGTCTAGTGTTCAGCAAGCTGTCAGGTAAATTACCAAGGAAACCAGAGTCTCTGGGAGGCCCCCTGAGGAAAGGGCACCCCACAAGCAGAACACACAAAGGAACATGCTTTTTTTGGACAGAGATGGCACCATGGCCCTGGCCACCGTTCAACTGCTCCATTGTTTGTGCTGGGGTCACATGTGCGAAGAAAGCAGAAGCCACACACCTGCCATCTGGCTCACTCGCATAGGGTCCTGCCTGAGAGCAGGGCTTTGCTGCCTGGAAACCCGGTCTCATCACGGCACTACGTAGGCTGCTAAGCCATTTCCCTTCATCTTTCAAGTATGAATTTTGCCCATAATTCATACTTGGAGGGTTTTGGAGGGTTTCAATGAGAGGATACATGTACCACATTTTTCTTGTGGCTGGTAAAGCGTGGGTACCCAAACATGGTCACTGCTTTGGCTCTTGTTATGGTTTTTAGCAGAATGGAAACAATAGAATGTTCAGCAGTCTGCTTCAGAAGCTCATCCTCTTCATTGCATCCGCCGTCCAGGGGCAGCACTGTGTCCAGAGAGGTGCCTTTGATTTAGCCCTAGACTCATGCGTGTATCCATGCATTTATTCGCCTGTGTCTATTTAATTTCAGGGAATGTTCAGAGTAGCTTATAGAAAGATATACAATGAATGAGAATTTTGTAAAGGTGAAGAGAGCTGGGTCAGTAGAAAAATAAAGTTTAAATAGTAACACTATTTGCAGTTCTCACACGAAAATAAACATTATAAAGTGCTTCACAACTAATAGAGTAAGACACACTTCAACCGCGAGCTTCCTGGCTGTCAAAGCAAAGAGGGACAGTGAAAAGGTGCACATTGCCCATCTTTTGGTAGGGTAGCAACGTCCCCATCTGCTAGGACAGGCGTCAGCGAAGCCGGTCTGACAGGTCGATCCATCCTGCCACCTGGGAGACAAGAAGCACTGCACATTTTCTATGTACACTGTAAAAAATGAAGGAGAATATATAACAGACTAGATGTGGTCCTCAAAGATGACGATATTTACTTTCAGCCTTTGACAGAAAAATGTGCCAATCCTTGGTCTGGAAGAAATATAATTTTTCCTGACAAAAATTCCTAAGAAAAATTTCTTCCAAGAAAAGAGACGGACCCCACCTCATTGCACCCCACTTTTCCTCTTCTTGACTTTGCTTCAGTTGCTCTCACTTTTCTCCCTGTTGCCTCCTCCTTGGTTAAGCCCCTCCCCTTTTGATCACACAGAGAGAAGTCCCCAGTGGGAAGAACAGGTTCTCCAGGTTGGTCCTTGGGGGCGAACTTGAGAAACCAGTCCCATAAAATGGTCTCTTTCTAGTATTACAAATATATTTTTGCCAAGCTGCAATGTTAAGAAGCCATGGACAATTCCATTAGGTGGGAGCTTCAGAAAAGCACAGATAGAATAATAGGGTTCCCATGCCCCAAGTCCATGGCTGCACCCACTTTGCTATATAGTGGGTGTTCTCATCCAAGGTCGTGTTGTACGGGGCCCCTATTGGTGGATCAAATGTTCATATTCATACATGAACCAAGCAAACCTTTGTCCTCCTCTGTCCTCAGCATCACTCGTGTGAGCTGAGGGACAGGCAAAATCGCCACAGTGATGGATAACATGTGACTCCGAGCCTCCTGGTTGTAGGTATGACTGCCTGTGCCTGGCCTTACTGTTGGGGCTCCCAACCTTATGACTTGGTGTGAAGAACCCAGACCATAATGGAGGTTCTGACCACGTGGTCATTGGATGTCCTATTGGCAGGTGGCCTCTCTCTTCTAGGGCCAAACAGCATTCCTGAAGTTGCTTTGTGAATATAGTTTTGTGTTAGAGATGGCATGGTCTTTCCCAAACCCCAAAGTGTCTGTGATAATTCTTCTGTTGCAGCTTGTGATACGCTCCACATTGTATCTTTCCTCATGTTAGGTAGCTCCGAAGTCAGAGGGCCTGGGGGTCTTTTGGCCAATGAGTTAGGGATGCTTCTATTATAACCTGAACTTGCTGCAGAGCACCTTCCTATGCTGGGCCTCAGCCAAAGCTGGCCTCTGTCCACATCACACAGTGAATTAATCAGATCAGAATGCCCCAGTGCAGAACATGCTACTTCCAGAACCTGCAAGGGGCTCCCAAGCCTGCGCTTCTGTATCAGCGGCGGGAGGTATGAAATACAATGGCTTGCCCCTTACTTTTGAGAGAATGCCCCAGCATCTCCCAGACTACTGAGTCCCTAAAAATTTCAGGGATGCTGTAGACCTGTGAGTCTATACAGGGCTTTTTTCTTCTCTATGGAACAAATGCATCTTATTGGGGCCTCCGATATACTTGTCACTCCTTGTTCACGATTATGGTGCCCTCCGTATAGGGGATGAAGGTGGTATTCCACAGAAAGTCCAGGCAGTGCAAGTCCCTTTAGAAAATGTCAGAGGGCCAGAGAGGTATTGTAACCCTGGGGCCAGCCATACATGTATGTTGCCCATCCCATGACAACACAGCATGTTTCTCATTCTCCTTCCTGGTGAGAAAAGAAAACACAGCATTCCGTAGATCACTGGCCACAGACCGAGCCCCACCCCCGTCCCCAGTCTGCTGTAATCTGCTCTAACAAAGATACCACACGTCTGGCACAGCAGCTGGGATGGGAGGTACTCCTAGGTCAAGTTCGTGGCAGGCTGCTGTAATCTGCCACGATCCATCTGGCTTTAGTAAGGCAAGTCTTCTGAAGTAAATGGGGATCCGACAGGAACATTCATATATTCTTTAAGTCTCTGAAATTGAGGATGTCTTATTAGCACCTGAGGCAAGTTTCATTTTTCACTTGTAAGTTTGGTTGGAATTGGGATAGGGGAAGGATCAGAGATTTCCACTTGGCCTTTTCCATTGCGGTAGCTCTCAATAGGTAAAGGAACCGATATGAGGGCTCCACCAACCACCAATTGTTTATCCTATTATCTACTTGGGGACTCACGAAACGACCATCATGTGGTCACTTCACTGTAGCCGCTCAGAGCTGGGTGTGCCATGGGAGACCATTCACGCCCTTACACCTCCGCTGCAAAAGGTAAGAGCGATAGGAATCTGAGTCCTCAGTGTCACTGTCACTTCACACCCCGCGTCCAACAACTCACTTTTCTCCAAGTGCCTGCATTTCTGAGCAGATGGCTGGAGGCCCATTCAGGAAGAACTGAGGGAATGACTGCTGAATACGCCCAACACTACCTTTCAGGGTCCCCTTGCATGGAAGGATAGATCTCTTTCCTTCCATGGGTTCTGAGTCTAAAACCATTTTCATTTCAGGAACGGGGCAAAAGATAGTGGTTTTTATTATTATGGCAACTCTCCTTAGACTCCTGATCATCTGTACTTGATTTTTAGATTGTACAAGTTTAGCTAAACCTCTCTACCTTGCATGTAGGAGCAATACGTTTTAGTCCACATCTCCATTGCCCTTGGAGGATCGGACCCCGGCCCGTGTTCTGTGCTGGTGAGTAGGCTCCCACTCCTGGCAGCTCTGTGAATGAGTGATGTCCACAGAGTCCTGTCCCCAGCGGTCCGGCTCAGCTCCCGGAGACTCATGTCTATGGCCTCTTTTATGTGGTCAAATCCACGTTGTATTTGGACTTCCTCTTTTTTTGCTGCCTTCTGTTTTTCCCAGCATTCTTGTCCTTTCCAAAACAAAAACAAAAAGAGAAAAACCCCTGCCTTCTCATGATGCGCCTGAAGCAGGACAGCTTCTGTTCTGTCGTTCGTGCCTCCAGCGACGTCTCAGGCTTACTTGGCAGAAGGACCCACCTGTTCAATCTTTCAGGATGTCCGGGGCATGTGTAGCTCCCCCTCCAGCACCACATTTCATGTGTGAGGTGTGTCCTTTTCCCATGAGATAATGCGCTGGGTCTTCAGAGCATCCCCAGGGCCACGTGTAGCTCTGGGCCTCCCCTCGGTCCAGCAGAGGCAGCCTATTTTTTCTAGTCTCTCCCCGTGGATATTGCTTCTAATCTTCCATCCAAAGGGAAAAGAAATAATCTGATTGAGTTCAGTGTTCTCTATAGTTAGGATTATTCACTTTAAAAAAAAATCTCTGAAACGCGTGCGTCAAGTCATGTTCAGGTGGGAGTGGGTTTTGGAGCCCCTCTGCTTTAGTTTTCTGCCCCACCCCCTGCTTAGCCATCAGAGACCAGCAAGATAATGTTCTTTTCAAAATAATTTGGGTTACCTAGGTGAACCGAGGAGGTGAGATACAGTTTTTCCTCTGAAGATCGTCATCCAGTTGGATGTAACTTTGTACATAATCACCGGTGACCCAAAGCCCAGGGGAGGGGTGAGTCACGACCTTTCCAATCTGACCAGACCCTCGACACATAGCTGAGTTAAAAGCACACATAAAAAAAAGGGGCAGGGTGTGGTTAACACCATTGATTCATTTACTTCTGTTGAGGCTTGACTGATTTTTTTTTTAAGCTTAACCATTTTTGATATTGAAACATAGATGGACATGTATCAGACATAATAAAACAACTTCATCACTATGTAAATGAGTAACTGTTGCTTTCTCTGTGTAATGATTCATAGGAAGCAATATGTAATTCTCGGTGTGGACAAGATTTTCAGGAATTTATACAGGTCACATGTGGTCACCTCTCTCTAACTGTATCTCATTAAAAGTCATTTTCCTTGGGAGACTCAGAACGGCATCACCCCGAATGTGTTGTCCAGGCCCCTTCCAAAGGATGTACAGAGCCACCTGGGCTGGGTACTTCTAGATCTCCGACTCTGCCTGCTAGCGCGATTCAGTCAAATCTCACTCTTACCTGAAGTATCTTTCAAAGCATTATTCGAAACAAAAACAAAACAAAAGAAAGCGGAATGATGGAAAGGACCCCCATGGAGCTAACACTGCTGCCAGACAAGTGGGTATTGATTCGGTCAAATCAACCTGATGTTGATGTTACTTACACAAGAACCAGGCTTATTTCTAAACACACCGAGAAGTGAGTAGGTTCATGGTGAAAGTGACTGAATCGTGGGCGTGATAAATAAAGTGCCTTCCTTCTCCAGTTTAGTTTGGCCTTAGCTTTGGGAGAAAATACTGAGTGTGGGTGCTAAAAATATTAGTGTCAGACAATGACTAAGCAAGAAAGGCTAAACGTGTTAATAAATTAAGTTGGCGCCTATTGCCTGCTTCATTAAAACATATATTCCTTAAGAGTACAATGTTACGACAATGTTAAAACAAATTTGCAGCACGAAAAAGCCAAAGACAACCCTCTAACATAACTGATTTCATCCTTATGTATTATTTTCCAGTTCTGAGCACTATAAATCCATGGTTTTACTTCTTTTCTGATAGTGTTATAGTTTACATTTTCATTCAACAGAAAACAGAAATGCTTCCCAGGGTTTTTTTTTTTTTTTTTTTTGATTCGGTCTTTATAATGACCAATGCAATGGAGCCCCCGTATTTCATCGCATGGACATTCTGTACTTTACCAAACCGCCTCCCTGTCCCCGGAGGGTTGAGCTGCCTTCTGGGCAGCACTGTGCTCCGAGCAGCTAGGGCGGGACAGAGGCCAAGGGGAAAATGTAGCTTCAGACAGGTAGAGCCTGAAGCTCCCGTGGGACCGAAGGAGAACACCTGTGCTGGCTCTCCTTCTCCCCGGTGGCACAGATGGCAGGGTCCTGAAGGGCCCAGGTCAGGGGCTGTGGACGGGTGGTCTCCAGGACCAGTGGTCTCCAGGACAGGCAGCAGCCTGCCCTTGATGGGAGCTCCAGGCTGGAGGGCGGGGAGCTCTAGCCCTCGGCTCTCAGTGTTAACTACATTTTTCACAAGTCACCAGCGCACACTTTTCATTTTTGGATTGCTGGCTTTCCCTTAAGGACTGAGACAATCTCCCTTTGATATAACAGACTGTACTTCTATATTAATGTGTCAGGTTGCTGGGAAATTTACTGCCTCCCTGGGCCCATTAGACTGCTGAGATGCAAGTCCGTCTTCGGCGCATCTCAGTCTATCAGAGTTTGATCGTCTATCTCAGAACAGCACGTCCTCCTGTGCCGCTGCGCTGGCCAAAAGCTCTTAAAAGGAGGAGTGGAAACGAATTCCTCAGGCCCTGGGAATCTTTGGGGACAGGAGGCCACACTGTCACCGAGACCCTCGGCAAGCACGGTGTCTGGCCCCCTGAGGGCACTTGGTAAAGGGTTGTGCCGGGCATTTCCAGACACGTCTGGTTCATCGTCTCTTGCCCATATGTTATTTATCGCCATCACGGCTGAGACTTACACCTGATGTGTTGCTAACCTTACCGTTCCCAGCCTCCCGCTGTGTGCACACATGTGTATACACACACATCTCAACCTGCCTGCCACCGTGACGGTCACACCCAGACCAAGGAGGCCTGTCAGTTTGTAGTTGATGGTGGTAAAGAAAACACTCTTCACAGGAGAAACCAAAGTCCTTGTCACTCTGTAGAAAGTGCACAGAAGCTCTCCTACACAGACAGCCTAGGAACTCCGGTGGCACCCACGCCCATGTGCTCGATCCCTGATGTCACCACCTTTGCTCGCTCGATGGAGGCCTGCCTGCTGTCTTCACGGTTGGCCCTGGGAGAATGGCCGGGAGAAAGTCAGGCTGTGTTTTAGCTTTGCTGCTATTCTGTTAGAAACAAATAGATAACTTGGTTTCTGAGAATCTCACTGTTTCCCTTTCCAGCGAGGTGCACTGAGGGACATGCTCGTTCAGAGGGGAGGAGGAAACAAGCTCACAGTGACTTCCACGGGTAAAACCCAAGCGTGGCTTTGCTCTCCTGATTTCCTTTCCGGCCACACATCAGCCGTCCCTTCCCGAGGACGTGGCAGTGCCTATGATAACGCTCCCGGATGGGCATCCGAGGTGGAGTCAGGCCGTCAGGCAGCAGCACGTGCCACTGGGGGTTATTAGCAAGCTCGGAAGAGCGCTGTTATTTTCTTTATTCGAAGATCATCTGTATTACTTTGGCACAAAGATGGGCAGAGCTCCTGGTACAATTTTGTTTTTAACATTCTGAACCATTGTAAGCCTAGTGAACTGTTTAATATGTTACATTCGGCAGGGATGGCTTATCCGTTACTGAGGCTTTGGAACTGTCACACCTCAAATGAATACAAGTTGTGGACTGAAGCTTTTTGTTACAAAGCTCCGCAAATGCAGACCAGTTACCATTAAGACTGAAGGATGAATCAGGAGTTCGTTTTTTTTTTTGTATTTTTCAATTTTTTGCTTAGTGATGCATATGGAATATCCATTTCTGCCTCTAGTAGAATTTACTGCTATTGTTTTGCCTCAGGCTCTTGCTACAATGAGTTTTTTTTTTTTTTCTCTTGGAATATAATTTACACAAAGAATTGGTGGAAAACTATATTTTTAACTCAGCAAACTCAATTTGGAAAATAAGATGCTCTAATTGCATTTGTGAACAAACGTAGGGGACCTCACAATATGAGCTAGAGGGCTGGGCACTCACGTGTGGTAGCCAGTGTGATCGATGCATTGTGCAAAGCCCGAACATTCCAACTCAGGAAGCATTTATGCATGCATCAGACAAACACAAGGTAAAGTCCGTTTTCAGAAGACAGGGTGAAATACTGGTATTAAGTTACCTATTCATCTTTTCTATGTGTCTTTCATTCACGCTTCTGTGTACACAGTGATGTGTGGGACCATGGGACATGACCTGCTGATCCGTATGGCCATGAACATGGCTAACTTACTGAAGGATGTCCCTTCCTAAGTGTCAAGAAAGGGACCGAGGGGTCACACCTCAAATGCAAAACTTTAGGAAGTAAAGAGAATTAAAAAGAATCAGAACTCCATCATGGTTTGACTGTAGCACAGTCAAACACAGTCAAGGTGGCCATGTATAAAACTAATTGCACTCTGAGCCTCAGAAGTGGCATTTACCAAAATCTCACCAAAGGACCGACGGGGCCGTCAGGCTGGGGAGAAAGACTCATTTCTGGTCCTGCTCCTGGACATATCACCCCGTTTTCAAGGGAATAAAATGATGCAAAATTCACCAGTCTGGGTATTTCTGTTCCCTCTTGGTAGACTATTCATTTCTTTGGGTGTATATTATGTGTTAGGGCCATGAAAGTGTTGCTGCTAAAGTTTGATGAAGTCAGAAGCAAACTATATATATGTGTTTGTATACTTATATACATTATACATATACTATATACATAGTATTTATGTATACTTATATATAAATATAGTTTATAAACTATACACCCAAACACACACCCACACACACACAAACACATAGATACATAACAGGTACGATACAGATACAAACTTTATATTTATATAAAATATATTTATATATTATATATTTATGTGTATATAAAATATATAAATATACAGTTTGTATCTGTATTGTACCTGCTGTGTACAGAACTAGCTGAATTGTAGCCATTCTATTCTATAAACTTTATTTGAAGTATTATTATTTTATTTTGAGAAATGTAAAATTATACAAAATTACAGGTAACCTTAAAACAAGAACTTTTAATTTCCATACACAGAGTTGATACTTGTTGACATTTTGCTTAGTCTCTTTCTAATATAAATGACTAAAATTTTGTAGAAAAAAATGACATCACATTTGACCTCTTACCCCATACCTGATGCCACTCTTTCAATCCTTTTTATGATATTTCACAACAGTTTTAAATGCACACACATCCAGGAAACATCTTATCTATTTTGTATTTATGGTTATTTTTCCAGTTTTCTTATTCTGACTTTCTACTAATTTACAAAGTTTGAAAAATTTAATTCTTCTTCTACATCTTTGAATTTACAAGTTTGAATGTAATGTATTTTATTCCAGTTGTTTTTGATGGCTCCTTTTAAGATTTTAGTATGCATTCGTAGTTAAATTTTTAGTTCTTGCCTCCTTCCAAAGATGAGGCCGTCCATAAGCTCTCATACCCATCAGCGCTCCCTCTTCAAAGTCTTATCTTCCGCCGTCTCCTCAAATGCCCCCACCGCGGTGTGCCCCGGAGCAGGGGCCCTACACCTCTTCTCTGAAGGGCCAGCATTACTGTTTTAGACGCTGAAGCTGTATGACTTCTGTTACAGCCACTGAGCTCTGCTGTTATAGCAAGGAAACAACCATAGGCAGTTATAAAGAAATGAGTGTGGCTCTCTTTCAATAAAACCTAATTTGTGAAAACAGAAGAAGACCAGATTTGGGCTGCGGGCTATAATGTTGACCCATTACCTGGAAGTTTAGATTCAGATATTTTAATGGAACATTAAAATTATAAGTATAATTAGTATTTTGATTTGTCTGTATTTTAATGATTTCATTTCTTTAAATTTTCATTGTCAACACTATCACAGATGTCCCCATCGCTCCCTGTTTGGCCACCTCTATCCAGCTCACTCTGTCGCTGCCACTAAGAAGTCTGCTCATTCTTTTTTTTTTTTTTTGCAGGTAATCTAACTTTGCTCTCTGGTAGTTTCTAAGATTTCCTGTTTATCTTTATACTATATTCTGAATCTTTGTGTCTCCCCAAAAGTCATATGTGGGAACCTAATCCCCAGTGTGGTAAGATTAAGAGATGGGGAGTTTGGGAAGCAATTAGTACCCTGCTAAAAGAGCCCCCAGGTAGCTCACCTGTGCCTTCTGCCGTGTGAGGGCCCAGCCTCAAGGCTTACCCACCAGGAGTGTGTTCTCTCGTGGTTCTGGGGGCTGAGGTCTGAAAGCTAGGTGCTGGCTGGGCCCCGCTCTCTGGAGGTTCAAGCAAAGAATCTCACCTTGCTGGTAACCCTTGGAGTCCTCAGGCTGATGGCTGCGTCACTCCCATCACAACGCTTGTCTTCACGTGGCATGCTTTCCTCTGAGGGCATCATCTCTGTGTTCAAATTTCCCTTTTATTATAAGGCCACCACATCATTGAATTAGGACCCACCCTAATTCAGTATACATACGTCTGCAGAGACTCTTTCCAAATAAGGTAATATACTGGAGTTCTGCAATAAATATGGATTTTTTTTGGGGGGGTTACTATTCAACCCAGTACAGCTGGAAAGTATTCTACATTATGAAAATAATTTAGTTAACCAATCCCTAAGCATTGGAAATATGGTTGCTTCTAGGTATTTTTTTCTCCTATTAATACACAGCAATAAACCACCTTATACAAGGAAACTGTGCTTGTTACTGATACACCGTGAGGGTCAATTTCTGGCAATGCAATTACTCAATTAATGAATGCTTTTACTTTTATATACATCATATTTCTTGGCATTTGTGTACGTATGCAGCACATTTCAGTGCTGAATAAAAAACTTCCCATACCCCCACTAATCAAAAGGAGAAAGAGAAAGGAGGGCAGAAGAGAGAGAGAGAGAGAGAGAGGAACGAAACTGAGAAAGGCAGTAACGCTCCCTTACTCTGTCCAGGGCTCCATTTCCATGTGCTAGGTTAGCCACAGAGTCGCTTTCACCCACTTTTGCGGATTATACCACTGTACACTCAGGCTTCTGCCTGTGGATCACACATACCTGACAAAAGTAAAGCAATTTTCAGCACGATGTACAACGCCGGGACCACTTCCCAGCACCTTAGTTACCTTATACCAAAGCTTTCTAGTCCAATCCATCTCCTGAACTACAGAAGAATGATCTTTCCAACGACAACTAAGATCTTATCTGCTTCCGAATCCAACTTCAAAAAAAATTACCTAACTCTCTGTCTCTCCCACTCCAGAATAGTTTCTTGTTGGCCTAGGGGTAAAACTACATTATTTTTAACATACGTTTTTATTTTTTATTGTATTTTTCCATTCTCTTTTAGTCCCTTTTTATCCCCCCACCGCCGCAGTCACCACACTGTGGTCCATGTCCATGAGTCCTTTTTCCTTTTTTAATGCTTTTATGACCTGGAACCCCCCTCTAGTAATATAATATATTTTATGATACAAATCATAACCACATTTGAAAACGTGTTGTTCCCTGTAGTGGAAACCCACTGGGTTGTCTCTCTAGCTCACAATGTTGCTCATTTTGTAACAAAGTTACTCCCTCCCCACATTATTCGATGGGAGAATAACGTTGCTCAATAGAACTCTATCCTTCTATTATGGTTTATTGGACCATAGACACCACCTGAACTTGGTTAAGCCCATGACCTTTTTTTCTCAAGGAATTTAAAGTGAAAGCTAAAATATATTTTAGCTATTTTCAATGATGATGATGGCAACTTGGTGGCTGTCGTCAGTGGTAATTTTTTACCACGTGAATTGGGCAGTGGTAAAAGCTTTTTTGCCCTTAGAGGGAAGAAGAATGATGCATGCAGTGAGCAGCAGAGGCAAGAAGTGTTGAAACAGGACTTCCTGGGTCCCTAATATATTCTTATCCCTGATCCCATTCTAGCCCCAAGGCCACTCTAGTTCTGTCCTTAGGGCCTATGATATTAAGTTATATCATTATTTAGATGCTCCTTTTGCTTAAACTTGTCCCAGTAGTCACCACACACACACACACACACACACACACACACAACCCTCAAAAAAAAAAAAAACCCTTAACTGATAAAGTTAACCATGTGCACCACACTGATCTTTTCCTCCAGATTTCCACTGGTCTCTCTACATGGGATGCTGTCCTTATCCAAAATCCTTCATCATGAACCCAGTTTTACAGCAGTAGTAATACTTATTTTTGTGTCTGACTTAGACATCATTTTATTTTCAGGAGATCTTGCCCCAGTGTCCTAAGATCGGTTGGGTTTTCCTCCCCTAATCTTCTGCAGCACCTGTTTCCAAACTTGATCGGAACACCTCACACAGCAATGCACAGAAAACAGTGCCGCAGCATGAGCTGCCCAGGAGCCCATGGACGCTTTGCCAATTGTCCTTCTCACCATTGTTTTGCCAACATTGTTACAATGCCTGGGGGAAAAAAAGATCAACAAAGATTGTTGACATAATAGAATAACTCATTTGTGATGGCTCACACCTTTCCAACGAACTGCGTCTCAGGTCTCTGTGATAATTTGGAGCATTTTAACCTGTGAGTTAGGCTATTAACGAGTAGCATCTTCCAGCTGTCTTCCTCTCTTTATGTACTCTTAGTGTGATGCAGGCAAAACACGAAAAGAGCTGTATTGAGGGAATAGAGGTTCTAGCAGCTAAGTGTTCAGACACTACGCTATCCTCACAAAGACAAACTAATTCAAATGTCAAACCCTACATTAGACAACTCTAGTTTCTTTAATTACACATTAACAATGCTATTGCAGGATCTGGGAAAGAAAAAATACACTACAGGGATCTCTATGAGGGAGAAAAAATGGTGGTGGATGCGTTAAGTGGCCCTTTTGATTTATGAATCTTCATGGTTCCAGTTTTGGCACATTGCAAAGATATGTTGGGATTATTTAGTAACAAAGAATTTTATGGTTCTCAAAACACCTTCACTTACATCGTCTCCTTGCAATCTCAGCCCGCATTACCTGGTGAGACTTGCTATCATTATTCCCTTTTCACAGAGGGGAAAAGAGAGACTCTCCAGTGTTAAGTGGTGTGCCCAGGACCCTGTCATTGCGAATCAGCATCAGCAGGACAATACTACTCACTGGTCTCTGAGTTCTACGGGGTGTGCTGTTCGTCTACTGCATCCCACCGGCTCTGTCCACTCGCCAGAAGTGGAAAGCCTATGGAGCTTGCCTAGCACGTGTAACCCAGCGCACGGCACAGAAAGCAGAGCCGCAGAGCCCAGGGTCAGGGAGTGCATGATGTGTAAAAGCACGCACACAGGGAAGGAGAATCTCTGAGGAGGAGTGCAGGCGGATTCCTCATAGCTCATCATTTAAGGAGCCTACTTTCTAAGAGCCAGTCACTCTCATTAGCGAAACTTGGGGGTACGGTAAGGTTGCCTCCTCGGTGTATCCAGTTTATGCTGTGCTCCTGAAATGGCAGCTTCCACTAATCGGTCAGTGACCCATATTTAGTCACCCTTTCTTGCATAGAAAAAAAAACAACAACTGTGGAGACATTCAGAAGGAAGAAGAGATTATTAGGTCTCTGCATGCAAAGAGACAATCTTGGAGGAAACATCAAAACATGTCCACTCTTACTGGGTGGCACGAAAGCAAACTTGGGACCCTGTTATTGCAGAGCTGGGGGTTTCCTCTGCATGCTGGGAAAAGCGTGTGGCAATCTTTGGACAAGCGTGTGGCAATCTTTGGACAAGCCAAGGCAGCAAGGGCTGTGTCTCAGAGGAGAGCCATTCATCAGCAAGCCGAGGGAGAGAAGAGCTTTGAGACTCTTGGAGACTTTATTGCTTCGACACTCAAGGGTTTGGACAGCATTGTGTTCAGGGCAAAACAGACCTGGATAGAACTCAGATGACTGGTTCACCAACCTGAAAACAACTTTCTGCATGATTTTGACCAAGTTGCTTCACATACTTGGCCTCAGTTTCCTCATCTGTAAAAAAAATCGATGGGTTGATCTTCCTCGAGAATTTGATATTGTCAAGCTCCCTTTTTAAATACAGTGATTGATCGCAGCGCAATCACTTAAACTTGCCCACTGAGGCCGCTGCTCTCTGGGAGTGGCAGAGTTTTGGGTTGCAATCAGCAGTTTGGAGGTAAATTCTGCAACATCTCCCCAACATCTCCCAAAAGCAGTTTCTACCTATTCAGAAACTGCAAACCAGTGAAATTTTACCCAGTGCAAACGCTAAACAATAGTATTTCAGTGCTTTAAAATAAACTTGTAAAAATGGCTTCCATAGTTTTCATTTTTACAAATATGTGGGCATTAAACGTCGAACTCCTTCATTAGGTGTGTTTCATCATGGAAGGACTTTGGAGAAAGAAAACTTTTAAAATAATAATTTATTGAGATGACATGTACTTAACGTAAAACTCACCATTTTGAAGTGAACAGCTGTTTGTTCAAATGAACAGTGGCATTTACTACATTCACTGTTGAGCCATCACCATCTCTGTCTAGTTCTAGAACATTTCCATCACTCCTGTGAGAAACCCCTTACCTATTAAGCCATTTCTCTCCAGGAGAAAATAAATTGTAAAAGAGCCAAAAGCTGACTCAGAGGCAGTGGGAGACAGGTGTGTCACTTCTGTAACACACACACATATGCACTCCCTTCATTCACACTTACAGCTACAAATTCAACACCAATTCTTTTTTTTTAAGATTTTATTTATTTATTTTAGAGAGAAGGGAAGAAGGACAGAAAGAGAAGCAGAGGCACATCAATGTGAGAGAGAAGCATCTATCGGTTCCCTCTTGCACATACCCCAAATGGGGACTGAACTCTCAACCCAGGCATGTGCCCTGACCGGGAATTGAACTGGTGACCTTTCTTTAAACTCTAAGCATCGCTGCCCGGTGCCGTCCCACAGGGTAACAGAGAGCTAACAAGCACACGCTTTGAGGTCAAACTCCCTGGCTGCAGACCGTAAGTTTGCTACTGACTGCCTACATGACCCCATCTCTATGATGGGGGTACTAATCATGTCCCTTAGAGGGGCATTATGCTTTAAAGTGATACTGTGTGTAGTCTTATATCTTAGTGAACTGGAAAAACTTAGACACGCCCAACAAAAAGAGAGCTGTTTGCCCCTGAGAAGGAAATACAGACATTTTCTGTGTACTAATGGAACTGAGCAACAGGAATATCGCATGCAACATCATTCACGGGGCGATGTTGCCTATTTATGTGCTCTCTGACCTCTAGCTCTGCTTACCGATCTCAGGGTATGATGAAGGCATTTCCAGTGTCTGAGGCCACCATTGATGGCATGTGGACTTTGCCAGCTTCCAGGTCTAATGTTAGCCAATTTGTTTAAATTTGCTCAGCCTGAGTCAAGCGATGAGCCCCCTGCTGTGAAACAAGCACCCTGTGAGCCAGGAGGACTTTAGACACCATCGCTGCTGCTTGGAAAACATCCCACCAAGACTCCCCGGAGGAACGGCCCCTGCTTCGCAGCCCGTGGTTTTCCTCCCGCACATCTCCTCATCGTTTCTCCCTTATCATGTCCCCAAGCTCACTGGGCTGTTAAACAGAGAACAGAGTCTTGAAAGTAATCTATATATAACTCAGATATCATACAGATATGTAGTTCTGGTTTTTACCATCAATTCCAGTTTCATTTTTCAGTTCTAACGAGAGCTGGCTTTTAGTGGTTCTGGACTATTAGGAAGGGCAGTTCTTCTATTTGGCCTGCAGATTCTCTCTTATTCACAAAACGTCAAGAGCCACTCTCTCGTAGCCACCCAAATTCCAGCAAAAACCCTCCCCTGGGTTCTGCCTCAGATTTTTTTTTTCCCCACACTAGCCTCTCTTTGTTCCCAAACAGTGCTTCATGGAAGATCTATGCAGCCCTCCTTTCTTAATCCATCATTTCTGTAGAAGCTGTAAGTAATTAGACACCCTGGCCTGAAAACATCAGTTTCTGGTGCTTCGGTTCTTTAAGTCGGAGGGGCCGGTGTTGCCAGGCCCTCATGGTGGATCGCTCTTCATCTGTTCTCAAACAAGAGCCCCCATTATAACCCAAATGTATTCCTTTCTGACTCTGTCCAGTCAGAGCTTTCAGTTCACACAAGACTGGGGAGAAGAAATTTACTGAAAACTCTTTCAAGAATTTCCTTTAACCACGGAAGCCTTCAGTTTTTCTGGTGCAAGTGTGCCCCTTTCATAACTTGGTCTCTAAGAATGGCCGAGGATGTGATTGCGTGTGCACTGGACTAGGAGCTCCACGGTCAGTGGTTTCAGCTGGTTGGGGAAATCTGCTGTGAAATGGATCATAATTTGTTCTAAGTTTCAATGTCAGTACATTTCTTTGACTGCCCACGGCCTTGCTCACCCGGGTTGTCATTGGTTATTGAGTTAGTAGCTCTGTCTCTTTCTAAGTGAGCTCATGATTCAGACTTTAAATTCATAGCACTGATTAAGAAAAGCATGAATTCATTTTATAGTGAAGCCTTGAACTTGAATCACTTTCGCAGTAGATGGGAGCACGAGTTGTGTGATGGCTTCTGTTAGCACAGTGAGGTAATAAATTCTCACCACGGGTAATCAGCAAGCATTTGTTGAGGGCGTGGTTTTTTTTTAGGCATTGTCCCCGGGCCCTGAGGAGATCCAGTTCTTGCCATCAAGGAACTCTTATCCAGTGAGGGTGACAATGCATCTTGTCCTCAACCCCAGGGCTCGTGCAGAAGGAAGGCAGCTGCGAATCTGTAGACACTGGAATCTGGAGGCTAGGATGGGAGGGTGAGGAGTCTCCTCATCCGAAGGAGTTGATGAAGGACAGAAGAAACCAGTGAAGGATTTTAAGAATCAGTTCCAACTCAGTCAGATTTGCATTTTAGAAGTACTGCTTTCTCAAAAATGTGGAGTTTGGAGTAGAGGGATCTTGAGGCAAGCAGGCAAACCATGTAGGAGTTAGTTGGGGTAGTTCTGATAAGAACTGATAAGAGCCCCCCAAAAGGTCATGGTAGTGGAGATGAAGGAGAATGGAGGAATACAAGTCATTTTAGACAATGCATATTGCCTGGTGTAGTGACCTATTGGTTACTGAAATTAAGGAGTCAGGAGAAGACTAAACTGACTTTTAGTCTTCAAGGATACATCCATGATTAGGTATTGCGGTAGGTGGAAAGAGGTACAGATTTTGATTTTTAACAATTACTAAGAATTTGATAATATTGTGAGGCTGTAACTTTATAGGCACAAGGAAAAAGATAATCAAATTCTGAAAGTTGTCTGTGCAACATCAGTTACCCCGAATCATGGTAGAGATTTCCAGTTCCGAGGATGCGATAAAGAGGCAAGACCGTGAAAGGGAATGTTTTGTAATAATTATAGTATCAGTATTATTAACATCTTTAACATTCCCCACAACTGTTCACAAGTAAAACATCAATTCATTAAAAACCTCTATTTCAGACATTTATATTTGTGGGAAATGGCACTGGCTTTATATAAATGTATTTTAGAGTTAGCCTATAGCTAAATCTCAGCTTTTTTTTTTGTGAAGTTCGAGATATTTGTAAAATGGCTTCTATCATTTCTTTCTTGAAGCTTTAAAGCCTCTTAAATGTCTCCCATCAAGGGTCACAGACTGGGTTTAAACCAGGAGGCGCATGCTGCCTTCTGCAGACTTGAGCACAAACCTCAGAGATACAGCCAAGGAGAGCGGCTCCAAGAGGAACAGGACACTTATCCCTCCAGGTGGTCACATATTGTTGTTTTCTTTTTGTCTTGTCTTCCTGAAATAATCTCCTCTTGCTTTACCAGTTGACATGTGGGGTGAAGGTTCCCTCATGTGTTAATATCTTCTCTGAAGGAGTTGAATTCCCTTTCTTTCAGCTTTTATTAATTTGTTCCTCATAATTCCAGGGAGGCGTTTAGATAGAAAAAAAAATAGAAGAGAGAAAATAAAAAGAAATAGTAATAATGAAAAGCTGAATGCCCCACCCCTAGCGGCTAGCTGGTGGCATCCAGAGCTTGCAGATAATGGATTAGCTTTTACCTATTTCCATAGCAACAGCTTAGCTGCTCTTAAACACTTCTTTAAAAGCTTCTGATAAATGTATCCTGTGACCCTGAAAACTTGCCTGTCTCTCTCCTGACTTCTTTCATCTTCAACCCCTCCTTTCCCTTTTGCCCCACAAAAACATCAATTATTACCCATAACCTTGTGGCACTTGTGATGGTTTTCTGCAGACCTGCTTCCTCAAGGCCCCGAGATGGATTTGACATTGGAGACAGGAATGCCTCTCTCCTTCCTCCCTCCCTTCTGCTTCCCTGTCTTCCTCACTTCTTTCCTCTCCATCTCTTTTTCTCTCCTCTTCCTCTTTTCCCTTATCTTTTCAGTTCTCACCTTCCTCTGTCCCCTCTCCCAAACAAAATAGAAATGGAAGTCATCATCCTATGAATCACTGATTGAAACTGAATCAATGATTCTCTATCAGTTGAATGTGTTCACAGAGCAAGTGCTTGTGATCAGCCGTGACCTGGGTTCTGGGATGGGAATAGGGGTGCATGGGTGGGAGGCCAAGAACAATCTAAATGATTGTCCTTGCCTTGTATATCATTCATACCCAAATCAGGTTCTAGCTGAAGAGACAGAACACTCAACAATTAGACAGTAATCAACCAGGATCACGGGAAAAAATAGATTAGGATTCTAAAGTGAGGACCTTGGCTTCTGACGGTACCCCTTCTATGTAAATGAGAACGATCACATATGGTTAGCTTTTTAGTCATCATTAGCTGTATTTGCACTTTTAATCAAAAGGAGGAGCATATATTCCAAAAAGGAGGTTTTATAAGAGTTGAGTAAGATGATTAATAAAAACATACTTGGACCTCAGAGAGGTCAAGTTGATGTCATTCTCATGGATGTGACTGGATTAATATCCACTAAGAAAAATAGAGAAATGAGAAAGAAATATAAACAAAAATGGTCACAAAAGGTTTCACAGGTGAGGGTGATTTTAAGCTGTGTATGGAAAGATAAAGAGAGTTTAACTAGATGGTAGGGAAGAGAGAACTCAAAAAACAGCAAACCTACTGGGGAGGAGGGAGACAGGCAGGCGGCCTCTCCCCCCACAACTCCTGTCACTACTTGCATGCCCAGCACATAGTAGGACTAAAGAACACTATGTGTGCATGTGTGTTTCTTTTCATTTCATCTGTTCTACCGAATAGAAACACCAAAAAAAGAAAGAAAAACTAAAAATTAAGAGAATAGAGATTTTCAAATCGTAATTTAAAGCTGGTTATCAATAAATACCTCCCCAAAGCTACAGTTACCTCTTCCCTGAAGCCGTTCTTAACTCCCAAGTGTATGTCACCCCTGTGCATCGCACTGTGTGTGCTTCTCACATTTTCTTCTTACACATGCGGCAATGCTGGGATTGGACCTTATTTATCTTTATTACCTCAGGGCCTGGAACACCCCTGAGATGTGGGAGGGTACTCAGTAAATGTTGCCTATAGACACGCATTAAGGAGTGTCTTGAATCGAATGAGATTAACCTACACAGGTTTTCTTCAAGAGTCGGATTTCGAGCTGGATGTTTGATAGGAGATGTACCTTGAAGTAGGCGTTGGAAGCCCTTTCCCTAATTGATCCATCCACCAAAGGACATGCCAGGTACCCGGTGCTGTCGAGTATTCCCCTTCCTCAGAGCTGGAGGAAACACCCTCTGACCAGGCTTCACAGGGAAACAGCATGTCTTTGCTCTTTCTGTCTGCAGGGATAATAAAAGAAGAAAGAAAACCCCAAATCATGCTTTTACTTAGCTTAGTTTCTATAGATGCTTCTTTAGCTTATGTCTAAGGAAAGTGATGCTTCTCTGTCTCTCTGTGATTGAGGGAAAAAGACCTTGCGGTCCGCCACAGCCAAACACGGCCTCTGTGGGCAGGATCTAAATTGGTTTCTGGCCCCCACAGGTCTAATCTGGCAGTTTTCCTGAGCATAGCATTTAATAACAACAGTTGAGAGGACAATAAAAAGGTTTTTTAAAAAGGTATTATTTATCTCTATTCTTTTCATAGATACCAGTCAAGTGGGGTAAGATTAGGTTTTTTTAAAAAGTATTCTTTTCCATAAAATCAATTTCCCACATAAAATAATGAACTCCTTCTCAGTCAGGAAAATACTGAGGCCTAAGTAAGCACATATTTTATGAGAAGGAGCCAGAACTCTACTCCTCATGGGATTTTAAGTAAGTAAAATTCCAGGGCGAGGGCAGATAAGAGGAGGAAGTCAAGTCTAATAGCCATCCAGGAGGGTCTGGGCCCAACCCAAGTCACACTTGTCCCTTTCTACAGTACATTGTACAAGGAAAGCCAGTGTCAGGAGCAGCTTTGGAAAATAAGTGGAGGTATAATAGTGAGACTATCACAAAAGTGACAGTGAACACCAGCCCAGCTGCAGGTGGGGTACAGGGGAAGAGAAAGGGACAGTCTCCCTGACTGCTTTCTCTTTAACTTAAAAAAAAAAAAAGATTTTATTTATTTTTAGAGAGAGGGGAAGAGAGGAGAAAGGAAGAGAAACATCAGTGTGTGGTTGCCTCTCGCGTGCCCCCTACCGAGGACCTGGCCTGCAACCCAGGCATGTGCCCTGACTGGGAATCAAACCGGCGACCCTTTGGTTCACAGGCTGACACTCAGTCCATTGAGCCACACCAGCCAAGGCCCTGACTGTCTTAATAGCAGTGGGAGATGGGTGTTTGTAAAGCGTGATTCTGTTTTTCTAGTGAGACTTGGCAGAGCCAAGTCTTATCTTCCTACTTTCCTAGGAAGGTGTGTTTCTGCTGCCAGCAGCTGGTTATTGCTAGGAAATTCCACATATTCTCCTGTTTGTATGACCTTGAGTGATCGTATGGTCTGAATGTGGTGTACCCCCAAATTCTTACATTAAAATTCTAACTCCCAAGTCTGATGGCATTAAGAGGTGAGATCTTTGGGAAGTGATTAGGTCATTAGGGTAGAGCCCTTCCACTGTGAGGTCTGAGATCCAGAAGTGAGACTTCACCAAACCACACTGACACCTTGATCTCAGACTTTCAGGCTCCAGACTGTGAGAAATAAATTTCTATGTATACGCTGCCCTGTCTGTGGTCTTCTGTTGCAGCATCCTGAATGTACTAAGACAGGCAATTGTTTTCTCTTTGGACCCCGGTTTTCTCATTTGTAGGATAAGAAGACCTGATCACTAGGAGATTTCTAATGGTACTTTCAGCTCAAAAACTTTCTAAATGACTAAATCGCAATTTACAACCCAGAATGTCCTAAATTTTTTTGAAGATCTTTGGGTAGTGTGGCGGTGCCAGAAGAAAAATCAGGCTGGATCTGTGCTCTTTATGTGTGATCTTAGGTCCACTTTGGAATTCATACGTTCTGGTTCCCTTATAATAATCATACTTTCCATTAGAAGAAGATATATTTTTGTGGAGTCCTTTAAAGTTGAATATTCTCTTTGGAAAGAAAAGAGTATCTTTTGTGTACCTGAGTTTTCAACAGCTGCTATGCACCCTCACCTCCAGCAGTTAGCCGGTGGTTGTGAAGAAGATCACAGGAACTGTTGGTGTTCAGACCAGTGCACACGCAGGCCTGGAGTTCGGGTTAATGATGAGCAAAATGGATGAGAACTGTCTTGCCCTGAGCAATTTAGTCCCTCCATCCTCTCCCTTCCTCCGACTTGGGGATTTGTCAGCCATGGCACTTTTACAAGCCTTTCAGCAGACCAAACCATCACTCAAAATAAATCTATATTAATTTTTAATTAGCTGGTTCCTCCTAACCAACAAATTGTGGGGGTTTTTTTTCCTCTCAAAAAAGTGTAGCCTGGTTTGCAAAACGTGTTCATCTCCTAGCTTCTCACGTGGGCCATGCCGGTCTAAATTACTCAACGATCCTACTGTCTTTCCATGATGTGGGCATCTGTGCGCTCACCAGGGTGTGTCTATGAAGGACCTGGATTAGCAATAGCGGTGTCATCAGATGCTCCCCAAGTAGTTCAAAGCAAACCCTCAAACGGATAGAAACAGTAATGTACACCTCTAGAGCTATCTTAGCCCAAGCGTCGGAGGCAAAAAACAAAAACAAAACCAAACAAAACACCTTTATCCCATGTCTTCTCCCTTTATAAGTGTTCCTTTATTTATTAGTGGGAACCATTTACAATCAAAGAGAAACTATGACTTATGACTTAGTAATATAAGCACATGAAAAGAGACTTCACTGTTCACCTTTTTATCAAACTCAACTAAGGCTCAGACAATGTGGAACTTCTCGTGAATGAAAAAGCTCCATGTGAGATTGCACGAGTGGGCGGATGGAGCGGAGGAAGGACGCCGTCTGCCGAAATACTCACACTCCAGAGGGCTGGGTCTGGCCCCACCTGTCCCTCAGCCGGGTCAGCCCTTTGCAGCCAGTTTTTGCCCTTCTCCTTAATGAGTGTGTCTGTGGTTCCCAGGCGTGGGCTAGCTTCTGACTCCCTTGGCACAAACTTGCTGGAAAGGGTTTCTTTGCTCTCAGCCCCGGCAGCCGTTCTGTCCCGGAGAGACTCCGGTCCAGCGCGGTGCCGAAGTGAGAACACCAGGCTCATGCCGGGGCCTGCTGCCGCCTTTGGGATGAAGTGAGAACCAGGAAAAGATTTTGTAGCTTTGGCCTCCAGTCAGTGCTCAAATTAAAAGTGAATAAACTTTATAAACACAGTTTGATGGCTGTGGAGCAGCCGTCAGACTTGGAACACAGGAAGCAGAATTTGTCTGTTTGTCAGTCAGAGCTGGAGAGGGGAGCAGTTTAAGGACATAAATCTCAGGTCTCAGCATGCGCTCCTTGGCTCTAGCATCTGCAGGCCCCAGGAGGCTGCAGCGGGTAGAGCCTTCCCACAATGGCCCCTCGCAGGCTCGCTCTCTGCAGGCTGGCCCTCCCCTGCCCTGGGCCCTTGGCCATGGAGGACAACCAGCAAAGATTGGGGGCAGGGAGCATCGAAGGAGGCAGTGGATGGTCGTTTCCAAATGAATATCCTTTCTCTTCTCATTCAACATTCAAAACCAAACACAGTAGATCCAATCCCGCTTTGGGCACTTTCCTCTGTGAAGTCAGACTGGCAGAGAGTTTGGGAAAGAGAGAATGTGGGTGGGGGGAGGTCTGGGGAAAATGGACAGGAATGCATTATTCATTCGGCATTATCAGATAATGAGATGTTCCAAATGAGTGAACCTTCTAGATAACTGAATCTTTCTTTCTAAACATTAAAACTTCCTTTACACTTTAGACAATATTTTTATATTTTGTTAAGTGTGTTGGAAGCGTCTCTGCCTCACAATAGAATATCTTATTATAACTTAACCATATCTTGCTTACTTATCATCATACTTTAAACAAAAGTTAATCCTATTTCTCCGCCTCACAGAGAAGTCACCCAGTATACCCCTGGTGGCCCCTTTCTACTGAGCTCTTTCTGCTGGGGACTCTGCTTCACTCTTTCCTGTGGGGTGCCACCTGGCAGCGCATGCATTTATAGCACTCTTTCCCCTTCTCACTTCTAATCTTTTGTCCACAGTGAGTTAGGAATAAATGGTTGTCTCCAGGGAAAGGCAAATAACTAACCCTGTTCAATCAGCAACTTTATATCCTGCATTATTCGACATCTACCATTCAGTTCAGGTCAACCAATAATTGTCTGTTAAGTGAGGATGCTGTGTCTGGTAGTGGGGATTATAAACAGTGCCCTTGGGGTGGTTACTATCCATTAAGGGCGGCAAGCAGATGCTTCCTATTTATCAGTGATGCCAGACAAGTAAGGGCCCTAAGTCAGCTCATAGTGTGAAATACGTCAGTAGAAGAAAGCATAGAGTAGAGACGTCTTGGGTTGGCCAAAAAGCCCATTACATTTTTTCCCATAAGATGGCTTTAATAGTGCTTAGTTGTATTTAACTTCATTAGAAACAATTTTGTTCGATTGTATTGTGACAGCTGTCATATCAGCATGCATTAAAATAAACACAAAATTGGTGAATTTTTATGCAGTGTTTTAATATCAAAGATGGAATAAAATATGCAACAATTTTAGCGTACTATACTTTATTATTTCAAGAAAGGTAAAATGCAATGGAAATGCAAAAAAAAGATTTGTGCAGTGTATGGAGAAGGTGCTGTGACTGATAAAACATGTCAAAAGTGGTTTGTGAAGTTTCTTGGGACTATTGACATTTTGGGCAAAAAATTCTTTGCTGTGGGCTGTCTTATGCATTGGATGATGTTTAGCAGCACCCCTGGCCTCTACCCACTAGAAGCCAATAGCAGGAGATAGCTGACCTACCCAAAATATCCAAATCAACAGTTATGGGTGAAAATGAAAAATGTGTCTTTTATTTTATGGAAAAAAATGTAATGGAATTTTTAGCCAACCCAATAGAATAGAGTGTTTAATTCATTTTGGTGAGAGAGGGTCCAGAAAGCCTTTAGGGAGAAAGTGATACCTGAAAAATATTTTGTAGGACAAGCAGGAATACCGTAAGTGGAGAAAAAGTAAGTGCTTATGTTCTAGATACAAGAGTGATCTCTGTAAGTTCGAGAATGCTAAAATCTATTTCCATGTCTCAGAGAATTAAGTATATGGGTTGTGTGATAGCACTGTTAATTGAATTCAAGGTGCTTCTTAAAATACTCTTTTGTGAAAAAAAAGTCAAGTGATTGAAGTTGTGATTCAGTACCAACTTACAGATGTATATGGGGGCTATCGCAGGACAAGAGAAGGATCAACTGCATAAAGCAGTGATGCTGCCATCTCCTCCTCAAGTGGCAAAGCTCTCATGTGGATGGATGGGGGAGCGGTCTCATGTAGTGTCTCACCAGACAGTTTTAATCAGGGTGCACTCTGGGTCCCCACATTTTTTTTATTATAGCACCTGCATCACCTGGGGACCTGGTAGAAGTGGAAATACTCAGGCCCAGGCCCACACCTGCTGAATTAAACACTGGGAGGGGCCCTGCAATGTGTATTTTCCCAGACCTGCCAGATGAGTCAGATGCAACCCCGAGCACAGAGTGTGAATAAGCAGGCCTAGACTCCGAGGGGAACCCCAAACAATCAAGACCTGAACTTCGGGAAGTTCCGACAAAGACTTCTCCCCTGCGCCCTGTTGGTGAACTACAGGTAGCTGTGGGCCTTCTGATTCTGAAAGCTCAGAGCTGTATTTCGTGAAGCACCGAAAAGGGCCTCTATCTCCTGGAAGCACGCTGTTAGGCACGTCCAGGGAACAAACAGGGAAACTGAAGAGCCACTTTATTTATTGGTTTACAAAGGACCGAAACCCGCTGCATTGGCTAACCCAAACAATCTCTCCCTTCGTCCCAGACAAAGCCTCAGTGGGAAACTAATCTTAGATTAGAATGGGGCAGGATCAGGCAGAGGGGACATAACCTCCCTGTTCAAATGCTTTATAGCCTCTAGCTCTCCGTAACGGACCCGAATCCTTTCTGACAGAATCCAGGCAGGTGGATTCTACCAGTCAAGACACTCCCTTTCCTCGGGCAGCAGTGGAGAAAACGGCCACTGTCCCCTCAGACTCACTCTGTCCTTGCAGATGCACAGATACTGAAACCATAGATCAGGCTGGTGTCAGGTCTTCTTCTGCCCCGGGCACCATTGGCGTGTGTAAGGTGAATGTGAATGAGTAGGATTTTAGCCATGTTCGTGGCATTTATTAATCGAGTTCATGGGTCAGGGTGTGAAAATATCTCTGTACATACAATCCATGTGCACTTAATTTGTCTCTATTCCGATTACTAGCCATTACGTGAGGACAGAGGGCTGAAGGAGGAGAGATAAAAGGAAAAGAGAAAATTGGCATGACTATGGATGTGTTCTGGAAAACAGATAAGGGATAAAATCTTGTTAGAGGGGTTTAGTGTTTAATTGGACATGATTGAAGCCTTAAAGTAGTTCACTTCATTCTTTGGGAGTAAAGTATCCTCCTAAACCAGGAGATCCCTTCAGATCTTGATGTTTTAATATTTTTAGGGAATTGGATAGAGGAGTATCTATTACTAGTTTGCTCTTCTCCGTTTCGATTGTGTAAATATCGTTATTTGAGACATGATTATTAATACCCATTGATTGTGTTATGTAGCTTTTTTTTTTTTAAGATTTTACTTATTTAGTTTTAGACAGAAGGGAAGGGAAGGAGAAAGAGAGGGAGAGAAACATCAATGTGTGGTTGTCTCTCACGTGGCCCCCACTGGAGACCTGGCCTGCAACCCAGGCATGTGCCCTGACTGGGAATGGAACCAGTGACCCTTTGGTTCCCAGCCCGAGCTCAATCTACTGAGCTACACCAGCCAGGGTTGTCTTATGTAGCTTTTGAATGTCATTTAATTGAGCAAATGAGTGTGAAAGACTCCAGATGGGGGCGGAGGTGAATCATCTACCACAAGCACACCTGCCCAGGGCCACCCTGTGGCTCATCACTTCCACTTCCCCTTTGTTTTGGGAGCAGGTGTGTGTGGCTGGAGAGGGGGACAGAAATTCCACACCTCTTTCTAAGCTCAGGCCAATTCTTCAAAACACAGACTTTCCTTTCATTTTACTCCCTTCCAAACCTCCTTTGTTCCTCTTCCAATGTTTTTCCACTTATTTCATGGACCTTTCTGTCCTCTTAGGTCCTCTGCCCCCATTCTGGCAGGTTGACGAGCCTCGGTCGGAGTCAGAGGGAGACCCCAGACCGCTGTTCCGAGGCTCCTGGCACACCTGTGGCCCGCTTAGCAGCCCGACTCTCTCTCTGCTCTGAATCCTCCCGAATGCCCCGTGCTCCACTTCTGGCCCTGTCAGCGGCGCAACCTCTAAACGTCATGAGGTTTTATCACCTCGAGAGGCACTGCAGCCGGTTTCAGGTCTAAGCTCTTGTTGTGTCTTCACAGCCCCAGGGGAATGAAATCCACTGGGAAGGAGTCATCCATCATGGGGCGGGGGGGGGGGCGCTGCTCTGGTTTCCCCCTCCTCCTGCCATCACTGAATCTGTCACTCCACATGGGTCCCGTGGGGTCCCTCCGTCTATGTTTTCAAGGGCTAAACACGGTGCCACTGTTAGGAGGGCTCTCAGTGTCGCAACACTTTCTTCAGAGGGGTGTTCACGCCCCCACTTTTGGAACCATTAGGAGACATGTAACACAGGGGTTAAGAAAACACCTTCCAATAAAATGGGTAGTGTGTTCTTAAACTGACCTTTTTCCTAAGAGTCTAAATCTGATGAAAGCCTCATCGTCGCCCCTGGATGGCGATTTTTACTTTCTCTAGAGGTGACATGTCCTGATCCTTCCTATTGGTTTGGGGACCTAGCTGTTCACTTTGCCAAATCCCCTGCTTGCCATTTCTAAACATGTCTGGTCACTGCCAGTCTGCTGCCGACTGCTTGAACACACCGGCAACCAGGACATAGGGCCACTCTCGCTTCCTTGCCACAGGGGCCTCCAGGCCACTTGCTGGGACTCGTCCCACCCACGTGGTCCGGTCCGATGGACACCTGACTGGTTCAGGGTGTGATCCCTGCCAATGTGGCGAAATCGGCTGTGCCACTCCCACCCGCACTGTTGTGCCCTTGTTTGTCACACCTCCCCTGCTTATATTTAGTCGTTATTCCCTGGCATTTTCCAAATACGAAATAAGGCATTCAATCAACTTTAGCTCAGATGAAGCAAGGGCCCCAGCCCTTCCCTGAGGGGGATTTCTCCCATCCCCCTCCCTGCGCCCCGCAGGCCTCCGACATTTTCCCTGCTGACACGTATTTCAAATGGCCTTTACATCTGCCACTCGAGTTTACAAGAAGTGCCAGCGCATAGGTGTGTTTGTTTGCAGAGACTAACTGTGAGCCTGACTCTTACGAAGTGCTCCGGCCTGCAGTCCAACCTCTCCATGCGCTGCGGCCGTGGGTGGTAGGTCCGCCCCGCAGTTTTTTTGCAGGAGGCGGACTGTGACCCACACACTCCATCCGCCAGGCAGCCCCTGGGAATTGTGGAACGATCACGTGTGAGACCATTAGTGCCTGACTCCACAGCACCCTGTTCTAAGCACTTTGTATGTGCTGGCTTATGTCACCTTTACATGGCTTCTGCTTTTTAGGTATGAATTGTATACCAACTTTATATACTTATAAAGATGGAAGTACAAATAAACTCCCAAGGAAATGGAAGTTCCAGGAAATGAGCCAGGCCCTCTGGTCCAGAGGCTGAATTCTAACTAACATGGTAAATTAACTTTCACTGACATACATAGAAAGATAATTTTTTCAAATGGAAGCCAATTAACCCTCGGCAAAGGACATGAAAAGAAAGTTTCCTGAAAACAGTATGCATCACTCTTACGTGTAAAGCCATGCAATCCACACCACACGAAAATACCATTTCTCATTTATTGTAGGTGGCAAAAAAAAAGTCCAAGTTCAGTGACAGATGCTACTGACGAGACTGTTGGGGAGACGAGTAGCCTCACAGATTGTTCAGAGACGTGAAAGATGGTACAACCCCTGTGGGGGGAAACCTGTCACCAACCGTTGACGTTATGGATGCATTTACACTTCAAACCAGCACCTGTTCTGAGACTCTCTCCTCGACAAACACTGTGATGAACCCAAACCCACACGTGCACATACACACCGTGGGTGGTAGAGCATTGCAGCAGCAAAAGATTTTAATAGAAAATAACTCCCACGTCTGTGCATAGAGCACTGCTTAGATAAACTATAGTACGTGTATTCAAAGGCATACAATGCAGCTAGGAAAATGTATGGTGCATATTTTTAATAAACAGGGAAACAGTATACACATACTCTCCTACCTTAAAGTAGGCTGCTGTTTGAATCCTGTACATGTACTGACATTTCAAAAGATGACAGCAAATGATTTGAAAACAAGATACCACGTAGCCCCCAGAATCCTGGGGAGTTCTGAGCCCCCCATTGTAACATACCTCTTTTTATAAGAAGAGGGAAGAACATTCCTCTATGCCACCAATTTTCAACCGGCATGCGTGGCACACTGGTGTGCCACCTGAGGCACACTGATGAGCTGCAAAAAATTGAAAGCGTGCGATACCTGACTGTGTGGTCGGGGCACTAGCATCTTTCCCCTTATGTTGTCCAATAAAAGATGACAACAGCCAACACAGCAACACTGGTCCTGTATAAATGAACCAAAATTATAACTATGTTTTCAGTCAGATTGGCAATATCGCTCTATGCAAAAATAAGTATTCTTGGTCGAACCCCTCGCCACATTACCCTGTTCTTCTGACAGGCTGTGAGAAGTGTAGCTTAGTTACTGCTCTTTCTTCTTCATAGTAAATAAAAGAAGGGGGGGGAATAGGCATTTCCTTTCAAATCACCGCACTCCGCGGTGCTATTATCAAGTGGCAGTGCAGTAGTATTGCCACGGCCTCACATAGGTGTCTGTCCTCGACGTGCCCCTGTGAGATTATAGAAGGCACTTGCTCTCTGCCCCCACCAATAGGCACATAACAATTATCTGGGAAGTGAAGTGTATAAAAATAGACAATGTTTAATAAAATGATTGAAAATATCATTAGAAGATGCACCAAATTAAATTGATTTAAAGTCGGCGAGATTCTGAAATTTATAAGGAGTAAGTCAGGGACTCACTGGAATTGTAATTTGGAGAATCCCTACAAAACCTGGACCAGGGCCATCTCTTCCTGTTCAAGATGATTTTGCCCATCAGCTCCCCAGAGCATAATGAGAAGTGTCTGGGGGTGTGATTTTTTCCTTTCCTCCCTGGGCGCTGGCGTGGGTGCGGGAGCCATGCAGAGCACACGAATTTACGTAAGTAGGAAGCAAGGACTCCAATTTTCCCTCTTCACGTACATACCCCTGAGGTCCAGGGAAGGCCATGGAAGAGATTTTTCAGGGAAAGTAGCCTCCCATTGTAGCTGAAAGTATTGAACTTGAAGCCACTCTCATAAATATCAATGACTCCCTACCTGGCATCCTGGTTGAAACTTATTAACCTAAAATATTTTCTGGGCTAGTGACACCAGAGCCTCTAACAACCTTTTAGTCAGTGGCCCCGATGCTTAATGCGTTTTAAACGTTTTTTGGCCCAACTGCTTCCCAGAAAGCTTTTGCACAATATTTTCAGCCTGAGCCGTCTAAAATATTACCGAGCACTTGTTGCCGGGGATAATGTTCTCCGTGACAAAACACCTGCCATTATTATGACATGTTAAATATTTAAAGACAGTTTCAGAGGTGTTCTGTTTTGGAACGGAAGGGGAACGTAAATTCCTGGTGGCGGAGAGGTGAGTTCAGGAGATCCGACCGCTCTGAAAGTGGCGTGAATTATTCCATTGGCAGCATCCCATGACGCGGCACTCCAGAGTCCTGGGAAGCCACTTTTTTTTTTTTCTAACATGGTTTAATTGCTTTTTGCTGGGGCCAAGGATATTTATGGGTTAGGAGATTGCCAAGTTATTTATTAGATGGAGTATCTAGGGATAGACTAATATAAATCACTTAGGCTGGTATTGAATAGACCAGACACTCAGTAATTTAAAAAGCTTTAATAAAAATGCTAAAATATGAGACTTGTCTTTGGCTGTAATGAGACTCAGTTATCATGTTTTTATCAGCAATATTCAGTCACGAACCCCTCCCTATTTTCCCAATGGGAAAAAAAAAAGCAGATGCAATCCTGATTTCCAGACTTTTCAAATTTGTTGGCATTGAGAAAGGTTTCAAAGAATTGAGAAAAGACACACGAGAAAATTATATTGAGGGCCTAATGGCTGACTTCCTCACACTTAGAAATCTAAGCATGTTCTTTCCTATGGGAAATCTTGTCTTTTGTGGACTAGCATGGTAGGTTGGGTTAACCTTGGCCTGTGGAAAGCTAACATGTTGTACCTTCTGTACGATGGGGATCACATTACGGCAAGTGCTGCAGCCGGGCCCTGCTCTATAAAGCACAGAGTCAAAACTCATTGAGCAGCCCGGCTGGTGTAGCTCAGTGCATCGAGCGCAGGCTGGGAACCAGGGGGTCCAGGCCCGATTCCCAGTCGGGGCACATGCCTGGGTTGTAGGCCAGGTCCCCAATGAGGGCCATGTGAGAGGCAACCATACTTTGCTCTTTCTCCCCTCCCTTCTCCTCTCTCTGAAAATAAATAAATAAAATCTTTAAAAAAAAAAAAAAAAAACTCATCGAGCTTAGAACCGGCGGTCACCCTGAGACTGTAGCTTTTCCTTCTTTAGTGGAAATACGGAATTATAGGTATGTGCCATTCCATAGTTTTAAAGTGTGCTTATTTTATAATCTCATTTATTGCTAACTAAAACCTTTTCCAGGAACTGTTTCCATCCTCATGTCACACAATGCTGAAACAGTGGTTCACGGAGAGTAAGGCTCTGCCATTTCTGTACGACCCTGACAGAGGAGTGTGGCTGAGCCACGGGTCTCAGCGCCTTCCTTGCAGGGCATAATCTCGCTGTGAACGAGACAAGGATATGTGCCATTCCTTGAAGATTTTACTTAGAAGGCTAAGCTTTCTCCCAAGATGAAGAGTTTCTGTGTCTGATCCCAGAGAATGTCTTGGTACAGTTCTGTCTCAGACCTGGGCACATGATAAAGTACATATTGAGTGCAGGGGTGAGGTGGGAGGACCTACTCTTGGCAGCATGGAGCAGGAAGGGAAGTAGAGAAGGGCAGGGCAGGGTAAGAAAGAGGGGCGGGGAGGAAGGGAGGATATTGAGTTGGCAGGCAAAGAAATCACTGGGGAGAATGCAAATTCTGACTACTGATGGAAGACCCGAGGGTGAGGCCGTATTTAAAGGGGCAACAAGCTCAGTTGAGATACCACCCAACCTCCAAGGTTGCTGTTCGAGTGAGCAGAGCACAGCAGAGACTGGTCATCAGAAAGCTCCAGGCTGTGGTATGGGTGTCCCAGCGGGACAGCAGCCAGTCAGGGAAGCTGTGAGAGGTTGGGTGAAGCAGCCGCTGCTGGGGGTATTGAGTATGGTTATCGGACAAACTTTGAAAAAGGGTCATAGCAAATCTTATTTTCCCTCACCCATTCTCTTTCAAAATAAGGCATTGAAATTTGGCGACAGGGAGAAAAGACAGATATGCAAAGTCATGTCAGAGAGCACCTGCTCACAGGTCTGCAGGGCAGAAAAGGGAGCCATGCCCGGAGTTGGTGGCAGGGTGCGGGTGTGGTCATGAAGTCCTATGTGTGGACACGTGCAGCCTAATTCTCAGCTTGGGCACCTCTTCCCACTTGCCCTTCCCAGAAATGGCATCAGTATGGTGGGACTGAGGCATAAGACCCGAGGCATCAGTGAGTCTGCTGTGAGACACTGGAGAGCAGGGACAGGTGGCATGAAGGTGGGAGTGTCCCCTCTTACTTCTTGCTTGCATTGATATTCTGTGACCCAGGAGACTAAAATGAAGTGTCCAGAAATTTGAGGCAGAAAATGGAAAGAGGCTGGTGATTAATGAGATGCTGGAACAGTACCTGCATAAACTCACTTGGCATTACCACCTACTCAGTGAGGCAGGTGTTTTGGTATAACCTGTTCTTTCAGATCATCGAAGTGAGGACCATTTTGCTCCAAACCCTGCAAGAATTCACCATTACCTACTGCACTGTTTTCAGAATCAAAGGCCAGTGGGCTAAAGTACAGCCAGGCGGACTTAGGCGGCATCAGGTTGTGGCTCTGAAGTGGCTGAGACACTAGGTTCTAAAGTAGGTCAGAACTGTCTACAAACCTCAGCTTCTCCTCTTTCTGTCACAGGACAAATTACGTGGTTTGTGCCAAGCTTTTTGTGCAGTACCTCCTGACGCTTCTGAGGTCCTCAAAAAATGAGCATTTGGGCAAAAAAATGTAGTAGTATCAAATATTTACTAGATACCAGGCACTATGATAAATCCCCCCCCCTTTTTTTTAAACTACATTCACAGATACTATTTAAATCGTATTTTGGTGTTTTTTTTTTAAGATTTTATTTATTTATTTTCAGAGCGAGGAGAAGGGAGGGAGAAAGAGCAATGTATGGTTGCCTCTCACATGGCCCTCACTGGGGACCCGGCCCGCAACCCAGGCATGTGCCCCAACTGGGAATCGAACCGGGACCCTCTGGTTCCCAGCCCGCGCTCAATCCACTGAGCTACACCAGCTGGGCTAATCCCTTTTTATATTCATTCGACATTTATTCTTCATAAGGACTGTTTGAGTTGCCTAAGATAACTACCCTGCTTTGAAGTTGGTGAGAGACATTTAGGAGAGACATTCAAAGCCACTATGAGTGAGAGAGGAGTCCTGATCGCATCAACCGATGATGAGTGAGACAACTGTGACAAAGTTGAGAAGGAAGACTAGAGAAGAGGAGAAGAGGGCGGGGCTGAAATACCGAGGGCCCTGGTGGGAGGGAAATAGCTGGGATAAAAGAGGCAACAGAGCTTGTCTCCCACCTCACAACAAGCACTTGACAGAGTGACGACTAGAACCAAGGGTTTCCTGAGCTGCAAAATGAGGGGGTTGAGCGAGGTGATCTCTAAGGTCTCTTTTTGGCTTAAATATTGTAAAATGTAAATTAAACCCTATGGTCCTAAGTGCGTGTATGTGGTGAGAACTCTCAGGAGAGGTAGGAACAAAGGACCCTCCAGAGAGGGGGCAGCTCCATATGCTAGAAAGAGCAGAACGAGGTGAGAGGGACACTTTGACTACACGTCCTTTCTCTGATCGTGGTCAGTTGCTTCAATTGTGCAAATTAAAAATTTTAAAAAAATGTGTGTCCCGGTCTATAAATAACTTCTGTAAGAGACACCATAGACACAGCCATTGCAAAGAACCTCAACACAACCTGAGTGATCTGTGATGCTGCCTGGTCCCTGTCACGTGGCCATGTGCCCCCAATTCACAATCGTGGGCGCTGATTCCTCCTGTTCCTCTTATCAAAACAGAACCAAGAAGAAAAAGTAATGAGGATACAGCTGTTCTAATCTTATCCAGTATGGGATAAAGCCGTACCACCCCAGGATGTGGAGGAAGGCCAGGTTCGCACTCAGAATCTATAAAATCGAATGGCATGGCTCTGACCCCGCCTCCTAAGCATTGGGCTGTGACCTCAGGCAGTGGGGTCTCATTCAAAGTCTCTGGCTGCCCCCAGGGGATCCTGGGAGGTTGTGTTTCTATAAAACCTCTACGCACTGCCAGTGCAATTGAACCCACAGTGATTGTGCACCTACTAGACACTAGGCGTTGAAAAGACCTCGGCGATACCGTGATGGGCAAATAGAAGTCCTTGATTACAAAGATCCCCCAACCTAGGGAGTGAAAAAAACATAGAAGACAATGGTACGATGTGAGAAGTGCTTTGACACCTAACACATATCTCGCCAATCCCCAAGCTGTTTGGTTTTCCTCCTAAATGTCTCTCACATCGATCCCTCTCCACCCATCGCTCCTGCTAACAGGCTGGCCCAAGCCACCACCGCTCACTGCTGGACAACAGCGCAGCCAGCCCTCCCGTTCCCACCTGTGTTTCCTTCCTGTCTATCCTCCACACTGCAGCCAACAGCGACCTATCCTCAACATTGTAAGGCCTTTCCTCGTTTCTCTTTTAAAAAGATCAAAACCTTGGCATTTTCTTGAAGAGTCGATACATCTGTCCCTGCCCACTCAGCCTCCACTGGTGAGATTTTCCTCTTTTCACTTCCGACAGTCACCCAGGCTAACCTTGCATCCCGTCTGTGCAGAGCCTTTGCCCACGCTGCTCCCTCTGCCCAGCAACCCCCTCACGCAAACTCCCTGACCAGGGCTGGTCCCCTGTGATGGGCCATCATGCACCTTGGACCACATCAGAGCACATCCACAGTGGTGATCACACAGTGATCCTGTGAGTACTTGTCAAGGTCAGTGTTCTCTTGACAAAGCCATGTAATTTACGTAAGAGAAGAATCTGGTATCTCCATGTTTCTCCCCCCAAGGTAATGCCCAGGACACAGTAAACATGCAATAAATGTTTTAGAATAAATATACTACATCATGATGAACAAGTGGCCATGGAGCACAGACCTGTTCATCTCTGGTATAGGGAGAGCTCAGGGAGAGAGGGTATTCTATTTCAATACCAGTTTTCAGGCATGAGTAGGACTTGAACCGGCGGAGTACAGAAGAGGACGCAAAGGCAGAGTGAGGAGTGAGCAGGCTGCGTAAGGCAGGGCTGACGTGGGTAGGGCAGCATGAAGGGCCTTGAAGAAGGAAGGGGAAACCGTGGGTATGTAATGCCCAAGAGACAGAGAGTTCAGCAGATGTAAGTTCAGCATTATGCAATGAACTGTCAATAAAATGAAAAAGGTATTTTCTGAGAAACACGTCGGTTGGGTTTCTTTCCACATAGTGCAAGAACTTCTGGTTCTGCCTTTCAAAACTGACAAGCCAGGGTTTTTTTAAAATATCTTTATGGACATATAATTCATATACCAGCAAATTAATTATTTTAAAGTGTACAATGCAGTGGTTTTTAGTGTATGTACAAAGTTCTGAAACAATCACCATCATCCAATTCTAGAACATCTTCATCAGCCCCCCAAAAGAAACCCCATGCCCATTAGCAGCCGCTCCACACTTGCTCCTCTCCCCAGCCCCTGGCAATGAATGTATTTCCTGTCTCTGAGGGTTTACCTGTGTTGGACATTTCATGTAAAGGGAAATCATACAGTACTTCGGCTTTTCCTGTCTGGCTCCTTCCATTTAGCGTAATGTTGCCAAAGCCCATCCACGTCACAGCAGGCATCTACTTCATTCATTCGTATTGACGAATGGTGTTTTACTGTACGGATGCACTGCATTTTGTGTATGCGTTCCGTGGTCGATGAACACTTGGGTTGTTTCTGCTTTTTGTCTATTACAAATGACGCTGTTGTAAACATTTGTGTACCAATTGTGGTATGGACATGTGTTCCCTGTCCTCATAGGCGTATTCTTCGGAGTGGAATGGCTGAGTCATGTGGTAACTCTATCTTGAACCTTTTGGGCAACTACCAGACTGCCTTCCAAGGCAGCTGCACTATTTCACAGCTCCACCAGCAACGGATGAGGGTTCCATTTTTTTTATGTCCTCGCTCCTGTTATTATCTGTCTCTTTGATTGTAATCATCCCAGTAAGAGTGAAGAAGGATCTCATTGTGGCTTTGATTTACATTTTCCTAATGAATAATGATGCTACATCTCTCATGTACACACGGGCCATTTGTATATCTTCTCTGGAGAAATGTCTTTTCAAATCTTTTGTCTAATTTTTAAATAGGGATTGTGTCTTTTTATTGTTGAGTTATAAGAGTTTTAAAATATATTTTTGATACCGGTCCCTTAGCAGATATATTATTTGCAAAAATGTTCACCCCTTCTGTCAGTTTTCTTTTTCACTTTCCCAATAGTGCTCTTGGAGAAGCATAAACTTTTCTTGAAACTGCGCAATTTTCAAGTTTTTCTTTTAAATTTTGATGTACAATTTCTCTATTTTTGTTTGTTGCTGTGCTTTTTGTGTTATATTTAAGACACTATTGCCAGATCCAAAGTAACAAAGATTCATGCCTATCTTTTTTCTAATTTTTATCTCTTACATTTAGGTATTTGAAGCATTTTGAGTTAATTTTTGGACATGATGTGAAATAGGGTGCCAACTACGTTCTTTCGCCTGTGAATATCCATGTGTCCTAATACCATTTGTTGAAAAGAGTATTTTTTTTCCTCATTGAATTGTCTTGAAACCTTGCTGAAAATGAATTTATCCTCAAAGTATGGATTTTTTTCTTGATACTCAATGCTATTCCTTTGATGTATATTTCTACAGTTATGTTAATTTTTTTAAATAAGAAGTATTTCTTAAGGATGTTGAGGATTAAATTAAATAATGTGCATGGAACACTTAATGTGAGAGTCTAGAAAATAAACACTTGCTATTTTGTTATCGCTCTCGGTGCTGTTACCAGCTTGTCCTCAAGAGTAGCCCCCTTGGACTTTTAATGTTGCTAGAAGACCAACAAATCTCAGAATTTTAGACCAGAAGGGATCTGAGAATCCACAATCCACCTCTTTCATTCAAAACTAACCCAAACAGCCCTGGCTGGTATAGCTCAATGGACTGAGTGCCAGCCTGCGAACCAAAGGATTGCTGGTTCAATTCCCAGTCAGAGCACATGCCTGGGTTGCGGGCCAGGTCCCCGATTGAGGGCATGTGAGAGGCAACCAGTCTCTTACACATCAATGTTTCTCTCCCTCTCTTTCTCTCATCCTCTCCGTCTTTCTGAAATCAAATAAATAAAATCTTAAAAAAAAACAACAAAAAAAACTAACCCAAACAAACCAACACCGTGAGCATGCACACACACACATCGTAGCCAAAGGAGTTAAGTGGTTTACAAAAGATCACATGGCTAAATCGAGGTTAGAAGCCACTTATCCTGACACTTTATGTAGTCCTTTGTCACCATATCATATTATTTAAGTATACAGATTTTTCACAACCAAACCTGTGTACTATAATTCTCAAATTAGTCTTACCTGTAGTTTGTAAAATGAGCTCTCTTGTTAGAATAAATTTTAAAAGGTAACCCTAGAAGAATAAAACACTCGTATTTTTAAAAGTCTTTACTGTTATTATTTTTGTAAATTAGCCTTGAGTGTTTAAAAGTGTAGTGGAGAGCATTCATATTTACATCAGCTTTCATATGGTCTCAACATTTTGTTACTCTCTGGGGATAATGATAACAAGAAAAAATCAAAACAACAATAATAGCTATTTAAGTCTCTTTAAAACCATTATCTCTAAGGGCTGTTGAGAACAGGACATGTGGTATCACTCATTCATAGGGTCACCAGGAGTCAGAGCTGACTCAAAGGCACGCAACAAATACAATCTCCACATCCCTGTGTCACAAGTATTTTAATGCCCATTGTGTGGCAGAGACAGCTGAAACTTAATGACCTCAAGTAGCTTTTTCAAAAATCACACAGACTGTAGTTGGGAAAAAATGGTAGTCAAACTTTAGCCTCTGTGAGTCCAGATAAATATATACATATACATTTACATTTATATTTACATTTACATTTATATCATTTATATATTTAAACAGTGTCATTCAGCCTGGCTGGTGTGGCTCAGTGGATTGAGTGTCGGCCTGCAAACCGAAGGGTCACCGGTTGGATTCCCAGTCAGGGCACATGCCTTGGTTGTTGGTCAGGTCCCCAGCAGGGGGCGCAGGAGAGGCAACTACACATTGATGTTTCTCTCCCTCTCTGTCCCTCTCCCTTCCCCACTGTCTAAAGATAAATAAATAAAATCTTTAAAAAATAAACAGTGCCATTCAGTCTTAAACACAACACTTGAAACATGATTTTCAAATACTGTGACTGGGAAAGGACAGGATACAGTCATAATGGATGGAATAAATGGGGCATGGTGCTGAAGGTGTGTGCTTGAGTCTTCTAGAAACAAACAAACAAAAATTCCCTTAGAAGACAGTATATAAGGAAGAGCCAAGTCATTTCTTTATACAAATGTGTATGATGTGTTGTTGTGTGTATTTGTGTAGGTACAATGGTCCGGCTTAAAAGGAAGAAATTGACAATTATTTATCAAATACTTATTTTTTGCTCTGGAAGCATATATAATGAAATCTTGCTAGCTATCCAAATCCAGCTTCACATATCAGTCCTGCCTTAAAGCTGAAGGAACTGAGATTTATAAAATGAGCAATTAGGCACTGATTAAGCTATTTACCTGATTCTAACTAACATGAATAATATCAATAATGAGCATATAAAAATAAATACTAACAACTAACATTTATTAAGTACATATTTATTTCTAGGCGCTGTACTCCAACAGTTGTTATAACAACCTGGAGGTATGTATTTTGTTGTCTTCACTGTGCAGACGAAGAGCCAGGGGATCAGAGGGGTTAAGTAAAAGTTGTCCAAGGTTGCATGGGTCGCTGGACTCCAGAGCCCAAGCTGTGGTTCACGGTCTCTCATATGGTTTTTGAACCATGTAGGTGCAGCTAATATGTCAAGAATCACAAATTTCAAACACCTATTACCTTTGCACAAGAAAATATTTCACTGTCAGAAATACCTTTCTAACTCAGCTTTCTTCTCTCATAAGTATATAATAATATGTTAACACAGTGTATATAGTAGATTTTTATTCTTTCAACACATTTTGTATTAAGGACCTATTATGTACCAACCATAGTTCTAGGTACTGAGAATATAGTGGTTTATAAAGTATATAGTTTAGGGACAGAGAGTCTTTAAACAAATAACCATGTGAATAAATATAAAAACACAAAACTATGTAAGTATTATTGAGGAAAATTTGAAGGTTAAGGAGAGATTTTAACAAGAGGACCAGAATTAGATGGTTGTGGGAAGGACTAGTGTTATTATCAAAGATTTCTTTGAGGAAGAAACATCAAAACCAAGCCCAGAGGGGAAAACATTATGTAAGTAAAGAATAGGGTGGAGAGTATTTCAAGGGAAGGAAAGGGCAAAAGTCAAATTCCTAGGATGGAAAACAGTTGAAAAATGATAAGGTACCCAACTTTTAAAGCTATGCATTTACACATTACCGTCAGAGGAGGGGAAGGTAAAACCCCTCCTTGTCAGGCTTTGTGCTGCGTAATAGGAACACAAGAATAAAGATAGCAGGCCTCTTCCATGGAATAGTTCCATTGCAACGATAAATGGTATGCTAAAAGGCATAACCAGGAACATTTTGGAAACAGAAATGAGAGAAACTAAGGCATCATAAAGGAGCTCATATTTGAGTTGAGTGTTGATGGACAAGTGTGTATGGAACAAAACTAAGAAAGTGTTTTCCAAGTAGAAGGAAGAGTGTAAAGGCCCAGAGAAAAGAGAATAACGTAGCTCCAGAAAGATATGTGGGGCTACTTGCTGGAAGGGGCAAGTAGAAAGGCTATGGGCAGACTGAATAGTTTTGTAAATCCTGCTAAGACGTTTGGACATTAGAGTTTTATTCAACGAGGGGCAGATGTTGGGATGTTAGGCAGATGCCAGATATTTAAGAGGAAACGGATAGGTGTATGGAATTTGAATTATAAAATGGTGGCAGATCGAGAAATAAGGAGACTTTTGCAATATTCCAAGCAAGACAAGATATGCTTCTTAACTAAGCCAATGGCAGTGCAATTAGAGAGGAAGAGACGGGTTCAAGACACAAGGGATGTCTAAGAGCAGCTGGCCACCCCAAGGGTAGAGACAGGACGGGCAACCTCGTGATCACCCAGAGCCCACAGATGCCTTTGGAAATCTGCCTCTTCCTCAAAACGCTTCATTGCAATCTGATCAAATATTTTCTGTATCGCTTTCTACATGTGTGCTTATGTAAACAGGGAGACAATGTTTGTATCTCTACTTATATGTCTACATCTATCTATCCATCTGCCTAAAATGACCACAAGTTGAAGGAGTTGCAGTTGTGCACTGAAGAATTTTCACGTGTATAATCCAACATCATCACTGTAACAGCAACCACATGCATGCCCTGCCGGGGGGCACAGCATCCCTAGTGTCTGTGGGTGCCACAGGAAATGATCTGTGCTACTTGTAATCCTTTCATGAGATTCTTGTGCGTCCTATCATTTTCTTCGAGTAGTTTTCTCATTTCAGGTAGGATTGGTATGTATTTTTTTTACTATTTATATACTTTATTTTTTTAAATATATTTTATTGATTATGCTATTACAATTGTCCCATTTCCCCCCTTTATTCCCCTCCACTCCACACCCCCTCCCACATTGCCCCTTCTTTAGTTCCTGTCCATGGGTCATACATACAAGTTCTTTGGCTTCTACATTTCCCATACTATTCTTTTTTTTTTTTTAAGATTTTATTTATTTTAGAGAGAGGGAAGGGAGGGAGAAAGAGAAGGAAAGAAACAGCAATGTATGGTTGCCTCTCACATGGCCCTCACTGGGGACCTGGCCTGCAACCCAGGCATGTGCCCTGACTGGGAATTGAACTGGGACCCTTTGGTTCCCAGCCCGCACCCTCTACTATTCTTAACCTCCCCTTGTCTATTTTCTACCTATCAACTATGCTTCTTATTCTCTGTACCTTTTCCCCCCCTCTCCCCTTCCCACTCCCCTGTTGATAACCCTCCATGTGATCTCCATTTCTGTGGTTCTGTTCCTGTTCTAGTTGTTTGCTTAGTTTGCCTTTGCTTTTGCTTTAGGTGTGGTTGTTGACAACTGTGAGTTTGCTGTCATTTTACTGTTCATATTTTTTATCTTCTTTTTTTTTAGATAAATCCCTTTGACATTTCATATAATAACAGCTTGGTGATGATGAACTCCTTGAACTTGACCTTATCTGAGAAGCACTTTATCTGCCCTTCCATTCTAAATGAAAGTTTTTCTAGTTAGAGTAATCTTGGATGTAGGTCCTTGCCTTTAATGACTTGGTATACTTCTTTCCAGTCCCTTCTTGCGTGTGAAGTCTCTTTTGAGAAATCAGCTGACGGTCTTATGGGAACTCCTCTTAATTGTGTCCTTTTCTCTTGCTGCTTCTAAGATTCTCTCCTTATTTTTAATCTTGCGTAATGTAATTATGATGTGCCTTGGTGTGTTTCTCCTTGGGTCCAACTTCTTTGGGACTCTCTGAGCTTCCTGGACTTCCTGGAAGTCTATTTCCTTTGCCAGATTAGGGAAGTTCTCCTCCATTATTTGTTCAAATAAGTTTTCAATTTGTTGTTCTTCTTCTCCTTCTGGCACCCCTATAATTTGGATGTTGGAACATTTAAAGATGTGTCCTCGAGGTTCCTAAGCCTCTCCTCAGTTTTTTGAATTCTTGTTTTTTCATTCTGTTCTGTTGAATGTTTCTTTCTTCCTGGTCCACACTGTTGATTTGAGTCCCAGTTTCCTTCCTGTCACTATTGGTTCCTTGTACACTTTCCTTTATTTTACTTAGCGTAGCCTTCACTTTTTCCTCTATTTTGCAACCAGACTCAACCAATTCTGTGAGCATCCTGATTACCAGTGTTTTGAACTGTGCATCTGATAGGCTGGCTATCTCTTTGTGGCTTAGTTGTATTTTTTCTGGAGCTTTGATCTGTTCTTTCATTTGGGCCATTTTTTTCTCGGCACACCTGTTAAGTATAAGGGGCAGAGCCTTAGGTGTTCACCAGGGCAGAGCACCCCACATTGCTGCGTTGTGACACTATCTGTGGGGGAGGGGTCTGAGAGGGAACAATCATGCTTGCTCCGCTCTCTGCGGGCTTTCAGTCACTTTCCCCACTACCCACAAGCAAAGTGGGCCTTCTGTGCTGGTTCCTGGGTGGTTGGGCTTGTGTACATTCTAGGACACTGTGGGTCTCTCCAACGATCTCTCCTGTGAGGCTGGGAGTTCCTTCTGCTGCCATCTCAACCTCACAGGTGTTTTCAATCTGTGGTTTGAGGCTTTATTTCCCTGCTGGATCCCTGGGCTGTGTGGTCTGTTTCACTCCTCAGCTGTTCCTTTATCTGCACATGAATGAGGGACACCCATCCACCAGCTGCAGGGTCTGCCAGCTGACGCCTTGCCGCAAGCCCTCTCTGCACAGATCTGCCCCTCCTACCAGTCTGGATGAAATTTCTTCTTTAACTCCTTGGTTGTCAGATTTCATACAGTTCGATTTTCTGTCAGTTCTGGTTGTTTTTTGTTTTTAAATTGTTGTTGTCCTTCTTTTGGTTGTGCGAGGAGGCACAGTGTGTCTACCTATGCCTCATCTTGGCCAGAAGTCTGGTATGTATTTTTATCTGTGTATTCATAAACACAAGCTACATGTTGTATATAAATATATTTCATTGTTTGCCACAGGTATCTACAAATTAAACAAAGTTCTTTCAAAATATGTAGAGGCATTTAAAGTTATTTGCATGAATAATGCTGCAATGAACTTAGGGGTGTGTATATCTTTGTGAGTAGATGTTTTCAGATTTTGGGGGTGGATCCCCAGAAGAGGGGTTGCTGGGTCATATGGTAACTCTTCTTAATTTTTTGAAGAACCTCCATACAATTTTCCACAATGACTGTACCAGTTTATGTTCTCACCAGCAATGAATGAGGGTTCCTTTTCCTCCACAGCCTCTTCAACATTTGCTATTACTATCTTGGTGATAACAGCCATTCTAACAGGTGTGAGGTGCTTTCTCACTGTAGTATTGATCTGTATTTCCCAAGACATGGAAACCGCTGAAGTGTTCTTTGATAGGTGATTGGATAAAGAGCATGTACATATACCATGAATACTATTTAGCCATAAAAAGGTGAAATATTGCCATTTGCAACAACATGATGCATCCTGAGAATATCAGCTAAGTGAAATAAGTTAGATATAAAAAGTCAACAACCATATGATTTCAGTCATATGTGGGATATCAAATGGAAAGCAACAAATGAATAAACAAGACAAACAAAAACTTATATACACAGACAACTGTATTGATTTGTACAGTTATATTTTATAGACATTTTTAAAAGACTATGATAGATTACATTTTATCTTTATTATTCTATTACCAGTACTGTGTGTGTGTGTTCCTCTAAATTCTGACCCCTGAATTGTATTCCTTGTACCTGAAAACCTTCTTCAACCTTTTATTGCATAGTAGGTCTGCTGGCACTAAATTACCTCAATTTTGTGTGTCTTAACGTTTTTATTTCTGTTTTATGTTTGAAGAATATTTTCACTGGGTTAAGAAGCATAGGCTTTCAGTCACATGTGGGATATAAAACTGAAAGCAACAAAGGAGCAAACATGGTAAACAAACAAACAGGAACTGTCTCACAGTTATGGGGGGGAAGGGGAGGGAGGGGTAGTAAGGGTATGGGAGTCAAATATATGGTGATGGAAGAAGATTTGACTTTGGGCGGGAAACACACACTGCAATATACAGTTGATGTACCAAAGCGTTATACACTTGAAACCTATATCATTTTATTAACCAAAGTCACCCCTATAAATTTAACAAAATTAAAAAGGAAAAAAAAAACACAGCCATTTCCATGTGCTCCTTTTTTCAAAAAGTTATCATGAAACAAGGGAAAGATCACAAAATATTGCCAAATTCATTTGATATTTCAAATCAAATGGAAAGTGCTGAGAACCTCCTTTGGCAAGCAATGTTGGCCAAGAGAATGGTCCAAGAGATACCAGAGTGACAAAGTGGATGCTGTCCACAGGGACGTGCAGGGTTCTGGGAAGTGGGCTGGAATGAGATGCTTCTGTTCATTTCGTTAAGTGCCGTGAGGGAAGATGCACAGGGAGGACATTCCAAGCAGAGGAAACAGATATACAGATATAAACACTGTGTTTGGGGGCAATGGTAGAGGTTAGACAAAGGGGAAGCATGGTATAACGGAAAGAATTCTTCCATTGGCTAACCACGTAATTTGGGACCAATTACTTAACCCTCCCCCTGCCCCAGCTTCTTCATTTTTTTAAAATTACAGGTTCCATTCAATATGATTCTGTATTAGTTTGAGATGTACAGCGAAGTTGTTAGAAAATCATGTACTTAATAGTGAGAATATTTGTTCTATTTATCTCATTATCTTATAATTCTTGAGAAATCCACAAGATAAGCCTTGTGCAAGCAATTTGAAAACAATCAAGTTATATGTTTCTAAGTAAAACATTATTATAGATTACATATTAATAACAAAATATCATAATCGAGAACAGAAAGAACTTTCTCCCGATTCCGTGTGTGTGTGTGTGTGTGTGTGTGTGTGTGTGTGTTACTGGCTACCCACACCCTTTGAGAAAATGGCAGCGACCACTGTAGACATGCAGAGAATGACAGGAAGCACTGCCTGGGGTTTGGTGGAGGTTTTTAAGTAACCTCGCCGATGTCATTCCCTCCCAGCAGGCGACATTAGATTGAGGAGGGAAAGGAGGAGGTCATGCTCAATATCCATGGAATTTTACAAATATCTTTTCATCCAGGACCCCTCAATCTATCAGAGGAAGTATAACTATATAGTCTCTCAATTGGGGGGCAGTGTGGAGAGTTCTGTCCCTGAGCATCTTAGCTGGAATGTACCAAATCAGCCTCCACTAACCCAATAACCCAACCCCCACCCCCGGCCATGTCTTCCTGATGAGGGAGACTCTCCAGCCTAGAGAAAGACAACTTCAGATGGCCTGACACATCCAGCTAAAGCAGACATTATTCTGAGGATATTTTGGAAGGTGCACTGAAGTTGTTGCTTTTTAAAGGTGAAAAAAAGTGTTGACATTTCTAAGCTCAGAACTATTTTATTTTAACAAGCTAGAAAATACTGAAAAATCGGTAGTACAGTTTTCTCAGGAGGATGCCGTGTAGTTAGAATGTACACCAATTTTTTTCCAGTGTGTATCTGGATAAAATATGTGCAATGAAAGTTCAGGGCAAATTCTAATGCAGAAGTAATACAAAGTGTGGCAGATTTATAAGCTAGGTAATTCTTATTTATTTTCTAATGTGGATTCCCTTAAGAACTCAAATGTGTTCTACATGTTACTTACATCTTGTCCTTGAAAAGACTTGCCTCTAAGGTCTCAGCACCATAAAACTTTGGGCTGCATAGTCATCTGAATCAGGCATCAGCCATAATTTTCCTTTGCCACTGACTCAGGGTAGTTTGGAATTCACTAGCACTCTACCTGGATAGTAATTCATAATTCACAATTAACCTGGCAATTTAAATAAATAAATAGAACTATAAGCATTGGACCTCCTCCTTCTTTTTTCTTTCCTTTTCTTTTAAGAATCTAAAAGAAAATTGAGAAGAAAGATTTCAGTGTTGAAAACACTGAAACTCTCCATTAAACTCTTAAACTCTCCATTAAACTTTTAAACTCTCCATTAAAAGCTTTGCTCTCCTTAGTTTTTGGATGTGTTCAATCTGTTCTTCAGATCTTTCTTTCAAAGAAGAATCAAACGTACCTTTGTTAGCCTGATGGCAGAGACTGAGGGATGTATGAAAATCCCATCCTTATCCTCAAGCACCTCACTCTCCAGGTAAAGAGACAGGCATTAAACAATCAACTCTCACACAACCTGTACAGTCCCCTCTTGTGGGGAGGTTTGGAAAAAACACAACAGGAGAGATGGGTGAGCCTCTTTTCAGGATTTGAGAGGAGATGACCTTTGAGGTGTCTTGATAGTTGAGTCATACCTTCTCAGGTAGAAAATCAAGAGAAGACAAGGAAAAGCAAAATTATGGCAGTTTTTCTGTTTTGCTCTGTTCCCAGGAAAGTGGAAAGCCAGGTCCAAGTGTCTGCATTGTGGTCTTAGTGGGGACTATACCTGGAGCCGAGGTCTGTCAGTGGACTGGGGCTTAGATTTCAGGGGGCTTAGCTAAATCATGCAAAAGAGGGTGTGTGTTAAGCCTCATGGGCAGTGGTGAGCTAAAGGAGTTTTCCGGGAGCAAACTTCTGGTACATGTTTGATTCTTCTTGGAAAGAAAGATCTGAAGAACAGATTGAACACATCCAAAATCTAAGGAGGGCAAAGTTTTTAATAGAGACTTTCTGATACTTAAATCTTTCTTCTCAATTTTCTTTTAGATTCTTAAAATAAAAGGAAAGAAAACAGAGGGAGGAGGCTCCATGCTTATAGTTTTGTAGATTTATTTAAATTCCAGGTAATTTGATAAGATAATTGCCTGAAAAGGGCCCTCAGGCCACGTGGACAGATCCAAAATTGGAAAGAGAACAGGTGGGAGGACCCAGGTGGGAGACAGTTGCCCTTGTTTCTGTGAAATTTGGTGAGAAACTCAACCAGGACAATGAGAAATAAGAGTTGAAGGGAATCAGCGTGTTTTCCAACACTGAGTTTTGAATCAAATTGAGAACCAGGCCCAGAGGTAGGACAAGGGAGACAGCAAAGCTGGGGGTCCTGTCGGCCTTCACGGTGCGGAAGGTGGATGGACACGGGCCTGGCCCGTGAGAGGTCAACAGTTTGTTGAGAAAAGCGTTATTAGTGCTGTCCTCACCTTCCTGTCCCTCGGCATCTCAGTAGCGAACATACATTGTATGCTTCTTTCCCATCAGGCACTCTGCTAAGTCATTGTTTTATCTAAACCTCACAACACAATCAGTTTGGCTACTATCACCATCTGTATTTTACAGGCGAGGGTACCAAATCTTGAAGAGGGGAAGGCAGTTTACCTTGCCCCAGATTCTTCAGCAGATGTTTCCGTTGAGCGCTGGAGCCCTGCTCCTAACCACTGGCATACGGTGTCATCAAGGCTGTATGTTATAGTAAGTCTTATGGTGGCAATCAATAGCAGCAGGGACAACGGATGGCCCATGGGCCAGGGGAAAAAGCAACTAACTATAACTGGACAAGTCAATACAATTTTTCTATATTTTAAAGATGTTTTAAGGAATGAGAAGGAATTTTCGGGTAAAGCAACGTGAAAGGAAGTATGTGCAGGATGGAGTAATCTGTGCAAGATCAAAGAATATGAAAGCATCCTGGATGCTCAGGAAGTGGTAACTAACTTAGTGTGGTTGGCTTTATCGTTACTGGAAAAAAGGCTTAACAGGGGGCATGACTTAACGCATGACTATTTGCTTAAGTCAGCAATTCCACCAAAATAAATGAGCGTGTGGGAGGGCAGGAACTCTTAGAAAACGTAAGTGATTTCCTTTTGGTTTTGTTTTCCAGTCAAGAAGCATTAATGCCCTTATCTTCAGTTCCTGTGCTTCTTCCCCTCCCCCTCAACACGCACACCTGCCTCCTGCTACAGGCATAAGAGCACTGTAAATGTGTTAGTGGCCACAGGCTTGGAAAATCGAGGAATCTGAACGTTATTAGTGAGAAAATACTCATTATAAAAAACATGCTATATAAATATTTATAGGCTAACAACTTCTTTCAAGTGTAAAGAATCATTCTCATGTATTTATTCTCTGTTTCTTTACAGTTCCTCCACAAATCATGAATATCTCCTCAGACATCACTGTGAACGAGGGGAGCAGCGTGACCCTGCTCTGTCTTGCTATTGGCAGACCAGAGCCAACTGTGACCTGGAGACACCTGTCTGTCAAGGGTAAGGCATTTACCTGTAGGAATTTCTTAGAAGTAGTATATTGAAGCCTTGGTTCTGTTGTGCGACAGGACTGTAGGAATTAGCAAACAATGCTTCATTATAACAGTAATGTAAAAGCAGAGGCCACGCGCATTCGTTGCTGAGTATTCCATTCCAAAGGAAGACTTGTAGAAAATTTTACTGTGTTATTTAGTCCTTTTGATGACCTAGCCAACTCATGTTTTCTCAACTATGAAGAACAAAGGTGTCATGACAATAACTTCCAACAAATAAACCAATTTCTCAAGGTAAAGACTGTGTGGGTTAGTTGATAGTTTGTACTTTCTTGAAGTAAAGCGCTAGAACACTAGTGTCCATTGAAAACTCTGATGCTATTGTGTATCCAGGAGAAAAAGGACCTCCTTGTTCAGTATTTTCAGGGTGTTTACCTAGAGCCACCTGGGTTTGGCCTGTCCAGAAATAGTCCTCTTGCGCAGAGGGATGAAAGGAACAGTGAAGTGCACCTGGGCCTGCCTGTGCTGGGCCCTAAATGACATTAAAATGTGAGTTATGATCACCTTCAACGTATGAGGAAGGGCACCAGAAGGACAAGGGGCCTTGTCCCCTCGGAGCTAAAACTTACTTTATGTTGAACTTGAAGAGACGGACACCAAGCCACTTGATATATTTACACTACTGCTAATCGAAACTATGATTCTAGAAACTAATCAATTCTAGAAATTATACAAGAAACAAGTGCTCCTTCAGGCACTAGAAAATCTAAACATGAAACCCAGCGAGGAGGAAAATGTGTGGAGTATGCTTATGTGTGATTTCAAAATAATGTCGCTCTAGAGAAAACATAGAAATACATCTTAGTAACCTTGCACTAAAAATTTGATAAATTTGGCTTGGTATTCTTTTCCGACAGCTGTCATAACAAAATACCACCAGCTGCATGGCTTACACAACAGAAATGCATTTGCTTCTTGTTCTGGAGCCTTGATGTCTACAGTGAAGGGGGAGTTGGGACCAGTCCCTTCTGAGCTGTGCAGGAGAGCCGGTCCTGTGCCCCTCCCCTGGCTTCTGGGGACTTGCTGGCCAGCTCTGGGGTTTCTGGCTGTGCAGGCCCATCGGCCTGATCTCTGTCCCATCTCCTCAAGGCCTTCTCCCTGTGGGCATCTCTCTGCCATTTTTTTTCATTTTCTAGAGACACCAAACACAATGGATCAGGGCCACCCGAAAGACCTCATCCTAACTTGATTACCTCTGTGAAGATGCTATCTACAAATAATGTCACATTCTAAGACACAGGAAATTAAGACTTTAACATATCTTTTCAAGGGGGACTGCAATACAACCCATAACAGGCTTCCTCAAAATTAAAAACACCATTAAGAATAAATGAAGAGACAAGCCACAGACTGGGAGAAAACGTTTGCTGTACCTATACTGGACAAAGAGAATTTATATCCGAGCGACATCAGAAATTCTTACAGCATAATTGTAACAACACAGTGGACAAAATATTTGAACAGACAATTCACAAAAGGTGACGTATGAATGAAAAATAAGCACATGAAAATATGTTCAACATCTTTATCGCAGAACTGAAAATCAAACGGTTTAAGAGATACCTCTACACAGCTACTGGAATGGCGAAAACTAAAGAACATGACAATATCGAGTGTTGGTGAGGATGAGGAGCAACTGAACCTCTTGTACGTTAACTCTAAGATGTAAAATGGCATAAGGCCTATGGAAAAAGTTTGGCACTATGTGATAAAGTTAAATAGACACTTAACATTCAACCTGGCAATTTCACTTCTTGATAGTCAGCAAAGATAACTGAAAACAAATGTCAGCAAATACGCATGGTACATAAGTGGTTATAGTGGCTTCATTTATAATAGCTTTGCGCTAGAAATAACCCAAATAACCATCGATAAGTAAATAGATAAATTCCGATATATTCTTGTAGCTGACTTCTCAGCAATGAAGAGAAACAAACCAACCAAATGGATAAACACTATGTGGAGTACAAGAAGGGAGACACACACACAAATACACGCAGCACGCGTTCACTTGTATGACAGTTTAGAACACACAAACTTGTCCACGGCAACTGCGATCGAGCCAGTGGCTCCCAAAGGCAGGAGTGTTGGGAGCATCGACTGCAAAGGGGACGAGGGAATTTCCGGGGGGTGATGGAAACATTTTATATCTTGAATGGAGTGGTTAAGTTAGTCCCGACTATCAAAATGTAGAGTAAAAATAGGTGCATTGTATTGTATTTTAATTAAATCTCAATAAAATTTGAACAACATAACTCCAGATGTTACAAATAGTGACCTAAAATCTGCCCTCCTAATTTGAAAGAAAACTCATGTGAGTCGCGGTTACCCAGCAAGAGACTGGATTCATCACTAAGAGCATCATCCAAGCTTTCACTATTTCACTTCCTCCCTGTACATGGAGAATACGTATTTCGGCTCCTGCCTTGTTATAAGGCAAGAAATTCTAATAAAGCCACCACATAGTCTTTGTATAAAGCCTTCATATACTGAGACCCCGAATGTCAACATTAGAAAGAAGCATTAACAGGAATATTAAAGTATACATGAGGAACATCACAAAGGTCAACTTTAATGTAAACACAGCAATAGCCTGTGTGCCCAGAGACATGAGCCCTGTGGGAATTTTGCTCAAAGTCAGGGAGAATTTCAGATTCATATTACATCCCAAAATACATCTAACCTTCAGAGCAATTTGTACATATTTGGTGAAGTCAGATGTTTTTATAAATGCTTAAAATCCCAAGGGCATTTATTTGATCCTAAATACATAAGTTTTCTAAGCCTAGAAATCTTTTGAAAAGCACTTGGACATTGTTTAAGAGATTTTAACAATTGTTACAGTGGTACATTGCTAAGATTCCCCTCTTAAAATAAGGGAGATTCATCCATATCCCCAAACATTTATATAATGGAGTTGTTGCAATTCAGCCTCAAAAAAAAAAAAAAAAACAGAACATCCTAAGTTTCAGTTATCCCTCTTCTCTTTAAATCTGCCAGGCGAGGCTCCACTTCGAAGTTGCTTTTTGTTTTTCTCGCAGCCTTGGCCTTCACTCACTGTCTTTCCTTTCCCTCATTGTCTCCTCCCCTCCCCCCAGTGACATTCAAACATGAAACTCAAAGCATCGTTTCCCAAGTTTGAAAAGCATTGGGACCTGGAGGGTTTGCAAGTTTAAAAGCTGCTTCTGCTTGTGACTACCAGTAATTATTTTTAGAAGGCTACTACTTCCCACTTGGAGGTGAGCAGGCTTTCGGAAGTTGTTTTAAATGTTCAGAAAAGCAGCCAATAAAACTTGAATGTCAAACAGCATTTTGAGAACAGTTTACTGGTTAGTTCAGCAAGCAAGAAGAAGAAAGAAAAAGCTGTGATTACGTTTCCCTGGAAATCCCAATGGGATTACTTTGGAGAATTTAACTCACTGGACATCTGTCTTCCCAAAATGCTAATGAAATATATGAAATCTGTTGTTTAAATTTGGGGAACCATATAACAGAAATGAATAAACTGACTTTTATTTTAAAAAAGGATATTTTGCCCTTGCTGGTATAGCTCAGTAGATTGAGTGCGGGCCTGCAAAGCAAAGGGTTGTAGGTTCAATTCCCAGTCAGGGCACATGCCTGGGTTGCTGGTCAGGTCCCCATTAGGGGGTGTGCAAGAGGCAACCACACATTGATGTTTCTCACCCTCTCTTTCTCCTTCTCTTCCTCTCTCTCTAAAAATAAAATAAATAAAATCTTTAAAAAAATTAAAAAATATATTTTAATGAGCAGATTATTAAAGATTAAAAATAATGATCATGCTATGGTTTAAAAAGACCAAGTACATGCCTCCAATCCCTAGAAATTATGGGGAAAGGGGTAAAGACTAATGAATATCACCCTGGCCAAGTGGTTCAGTTGGTTGGAGCGTCTTCCCCGTGCACCAAGAGGTACATGTTCAATTTCTGGTCAGGGCACTTGCCTGGGTTGCAAGTTTGCACCAATCAAATTTTCTCTCTCATATCAATGTTCTCTCTCTCTCTCTCTCTCTCTCTCTCACTCTAAAGTCAATTTAAATAAAAAGACTAATGACTGTCAATGTAAGAAATGTCCAAACATAGAGAATTTTTATTTATGAATTTATTTTAGCCAAACTGAAGACAATTGTCAAGAAGAAAATTTCAATAAATTGAGAAAATATTCTGGAAAAATGACATGTTTTTCCACTTCTTTTATATATCAGAATCCAAGGGGAAGACATAAGGAGCTTCTGTGAAATTCATCGGTGGTAGATGAGAGAGGCTGGAGAAAGCAAAGCAGGGGAATCTCTGAGATTGGTGGGATTGGATAAAAAGTAAAATGAAGAGATGCGAACCTCTCTTACATTGGTGGGTGAAGGAGCGTTCACAACTCACCTTTAAAGCACATAGAGCTGGTCCTGGGAGAAGAAGAGGTTCTGGTGGGAGACTGTGCCCCGAAGGGTCTGGAAAAGGGGGTCACTCTGACACCCCGAAGGTCTGTTCTCTTAGATGCACAACGGCAATAGACAGGCTCATTTACAGTGAAGACTGACCTTTGTCATGGAAGACACAGGCCCAGGACAGGACTGCCCTCCATGACCCCCTTTTAGTCAGGGAGTTTTGGCTTCAGACCATCCTGTGGTTACTTTGGTCACTGGGTTTGCCAGGCCACCAGGCGGGCCTCTGTGAGCTTGTCAGGTTTACTGTGTGGCTCCTTTTCATCCACAAGACTTAATGAACCCATTATCACACTCGCATATAATAATGGCAAGCTTTTTGGGGTCAGAAACTATGAGGAATCTCTGAAATATAATAGGTAAATAGACATAAGAGAGGGAAAAATACAACTCGAAATACAGAAATATGATCAATACCTAAGATGATAGATAATTGAAAAGGGAAAGACTTTATGTTACAGTGTACTGGCAAAAGTTTGGAACTCACTGGGGCTGAGGTGGGGGAGGGGAACCTGGCAGCACTTGCCAATTTCTATGTTGTAAATATTCCCGTCATTGTCATTTTTCTGGGAACCCCTTTGACATTCCCAGAACCTTCACTGTGGTATTAATGTTCATTTTCACTGGAGAACAACCAAAGAACAAGCCTTTCTTATGAAAACGAAATGCAAGTTTTGAACAGGATTCCAGATGCAGATCTAGGGACTTCCAGCATGGCTGATCTCCAGGCTGGTTCTGTAGCTGGGGACCTCCTGACCTGACCTCCACTTTCCTTTGCAATGTTGACACCGGTGGCAGAAGCAAGGCATTTCCAGAGGATATCTGCCTCACTTGCAAGGGAAGCTGGAACCTTTTACAGGATCCCGGATTATTACGCATCATAAACATCTCAGAGAAAAGTGCTGTGGAAACCCACATCCAGAGGGTTTACTATTGACAGAAAAGTTGCTGAGCTTTTGACTACATATTGATTCTTTAGCTTTAGATATAAATAGTTATGTTTAATTTATTTTCAGTAGCAGATAATCATTTAAAAAAATGCTCATTTATATAGATTTGCTAGAAAATATGGCACTTGTTTGACAGCCTTCACACACATAGAAATCTGTACCGAGTGACCTACAGTTTAGGAAGTGGGATTTATGATGGAACGGCAGGCCCCTTTCTCAAAGAATTTTTCACTGGAAAGAGTGGGCAGATCCCAAAACACGCAGGCAAAGTGGACTGGCAAATGGCCAGAGCATTTGGAATACAACTGTGAAACAGAGGGGTTCCAAGAATTTCTTTTGTTCCCTCACGGAAGGGCACCGAGCCAGCAATCATTAGAAGACTCAGGAGTGAAAAGCCATGAACAACGGGAAAGCTGCAGGGATGAGTGTGCAGAGGAGACAGGAGAGGCTGATGTGTTGTAAGGAGGGCTGTCTTCCCCTCCCAGGATGCCCTGGAAATCCACTCTAGTGCCTTACACACCTGCCTCCATTCCCAGTGACACATTGGGAAAGGCCAGATGTTTGGGGAAAATAAAAAACTCTTCTTTTCTGCCTCCTCTCCATGGAGATATTAAGATGACGGCTATTCACTGGTGAGTGCGTTGCTCCTACAATCTACTCGTAGACAGTATTAGCTGAGGGAGCGAGTGAATGAGTTATTTCACAGAAGTGAATTTTCCGGGTAACCAAAGCAGACTCCTTTATGCATTGACCTGAGTCATTTTTCATGCTTATGATAGTATTATGAGGAGTGTTTACTGTGTCAAGCCCTGTTACACACTTTGCATGCTTTAACTCATGAAATGTCACAGCAGTCCTGAGAGAGAAGTGCTAATGATTATTATTACACCTTTTTAATTATTATGCCTATGATTATACGTATTCCTACCTCTGTCTCTATTTCTTATTTCTTGACAGTCTTGGGTCATTCATTAGTGATTGCGTGTCTCTCTGGTCCACCTAAAAATTTGGAATAACATAGCAGTTTTATTTGTAATAGCTAAATTTTGGCAACAGCCAAAATGTCCTTCAATAGGCAAATGGCCAGACACACTGGTATACCGTGAAATGTTATTTAGTGACAGAGAGGAATGAACTATTAATACACTCAGACTTAGATGGATTTTAGGGCATTATACTTAATGAAAAGAGTTGGTCTCAAAAGGTTGTACACCGTCTGATCCCGCTTTTATAACATTCTCAATTATGGCAAAACAATAAAGATACACAACACATCAGTGTCTGCCACAGGGCGAAGCAAAGGATAGAAAAGGGCAGCAAGAGGGAGGTGCCTTACAGTATTACAGTAATGGAATAATTACACATTTTGGTTGTTTTAATAGTTATATGAATCTATATGTGTGATAAAATGTCATGGAATTATACACACACTCTGGGTACATGCAAAAACTTAAAATCCAAGTAAGTTCTATAATGCAGTGAATTGCATTGTGTTCCTATCAGCTTCCTGGTTTTGATAATGTGCTTTAGTTCTGTACGATGCCGCCATTGGGGGAGCTGCTCATATGTGCATGGGACCTCTACTGTTCTTGCAACTTCTCGTGAGTCAATCATCATTTCAAAACAAAAAGTTAAAAAAGTAAGAATAAGTAAAATGAACATTAGTTTTCTACTCACTAGATGCTTATGTAGGGAATTATTATTTATAAAATATTTTCACATGCTTCATCTCAAGTGAGTGCACAGTAGCTCTCTGAATTAGGTCAGAGAAGGAATGGCCTGCCTATTTCAGATGTAAGGAAATAAACTTGGAAAGGTTAATGAGTGATGAGTGACTCAGAGCTAACTAATGTGGTCAATCCGGGAAAGGAAACGACTTCCTGTTTCTCAAGTCTAAAGCACTTTATTCTGTACAAAGATGGCACCCACACCATGAAGGTGGAATAGGTACGATCTGAAATGATGTGTTTTAACAAATCCTGCTTGGTATCTGGGGCACCCAAGGGTGCCCACTGGCTTTGAGCATCACCAATGCTCTCATATTATTCTCCTTAACTCCACACTTACCTTCCTATGTCTAGGGACTTTCTAGCTACCACCCAGAATCTTCTGAAGAAAAGGAGAGCCTCCAAATAAAAACCACGCTCATGCTATTATTGTCTGCTGTAGGTCCCTGTTGTTTCCCTGCTTCAATTAAAATAAACCTGCTGAGACCAACCAACCTCATTTCTTTCCTAAGCCATCCCAGGTGCAAGTTCCCCACCACTAATAGGAATTGCCCATTACTTGACCTGCTGTGTTATCCAGTCATGTTCCTACTTCTTTGACTCTCTCCAAGGCAGCCAGGATCCTTGCTTCTTATCTGAAGCTGTGTTTAGAGCCTAATTAATCCTCAGAGTGTGAAAAAGAGGTGTCTGAGATGAGAAATCAAGGTTATACATATCTTGCTCAGTAGAACAGTTATGGGCAAACAAGCTGTTCCTCTCACATTTTTGCAAAGCAAATTTATGTTCACTAACTTTGGTTCTCATTGTAAATGAGAAGTGTGTGAAGGTCTAGCAATGCGCTTTTCACCATATGGGTACCCATATGTTTTCCCCCTTTGCTTGCGTACATTTTCGCTTTGGCATGCACATATGCCTGTATTTTTGCAACTTAACAATATTAAAACTAATCCCATTTATGCTCCTTTTGGGTGGGTTGATTGAGTCATAAATTCCTGAGAATCTCTTCCTTGGGAGGCTGAAGTTCTTTTGTATGAGCAGCAGGAGGACAGAGCAAGCTAGCCTGGCAGATGAATACAGGCAGCCAGCACCGTTGGTGCAGCTGATAACCCTGGCTCCGGCTCCGAACGGGGACTCCAACCCTGGGAATCTAGAAAGTATGGGCTCATATTGCCTTGCTAGTGTCCCTCTCTTCTTTTCTAAAGGGAAAACCATCACTAAGAGTGAGATAATAATTCTCTAGTGTTCTCTTCCAAAGGGTCCAGATAAAATAACTCCTCTTAGAGCAAACAAATATGATATCTGGAAGTGTGGTTCTTGGTTGTAACCACATGAGTACTATTCACACCCCTCCCACTGAGAAACTATGTACATCAGAAATGGGGCAGCTGGAAATTAGGTTTGCATTGAATTATGCTTAGCTTCTTCCCTGGGCTTTTTAGATTGTATAAATGAGAATGGATATTAATATGTATAATACCAAGTGAAAAGCCCAACTAACTCAATTGTAAAATTGGAATTGGACATGCAGCCTGATGTCTAGTGTAAGGCTATCTCTATATTTATGCTTTTTGCATTCGTTTATTCATTTATTTGATGCATTAAGAATATTTGTTTGCCCGATAGCAACAGCAGGGGACAAAATAAGCATAGCTTTTGTCCTATGGAGCCTACAGTCTGGTCAGGGAGATAGTGATTAATCAGATCACCAAGAACGTGTAATTTAAAAGTGTAGTAGCTGTGCTGATGGGCCACAGAGCAGGGCGAGCCAGTCTAAGGTCAGTCTTTCCTGTGATAGCACCTCTTGCGTGGGCATAGGAAGAGGAACAGAAGGTTAACCAGGGAAGGGGTAGGGATATGGGTTAAGACTGGGCTATGTGGAAACCTTCTGGGCAAGGAAAACAGCATGTGCAAACTCCTTAAGATGAAAGGGAGTTTAGTTCTCCAAAAACAAAAGAACTATGTTTTGAATTTGCAGTGAGCAGGCAAGACAATGGCTGAGATGAGGAAGTCAGGGGCCGGATCACACAGAGTCCTTTAAAGAAGCTGGTCTCTGTTCTAAGAGCACTAGAAAATACAAAGAACGTTGTAAGTTAAAGAGCTTGGGAATGAGATGTTCATGTGTCTGGATTTAACTAGGAACATTTCATTTCTGATCTGCTCATTCTCTATGTAAATCTGACAAATCACTAAGCCTCTGTCTCAATTTCTCCACCTACAGACCGGAAAAGAGTTACTGATAATATGATTCCCTTATGGAGGAATAGAGAATGGAATTCGACGGCATCTATCCCAAATACTTTTTAGATTATAATATAAGAATGGATATTAGCATGTATCATAGCAAGTGAAAAGCCCAACTAACCAAAAAGTAAAATTAGAATTGGTAAGGCATCCAATGCTGCCTGCCGTCTGCCGTGAACCCTCCTCAATGCAATCGCTGTACCAAATTACGCTATTGCAATCGGTTGGACACTGATAAAATTGAGACCAGCTTTACAAGTACTGTAGATCTAATTGGCCTCAGCAGTGGGTCCACAGTGACTCTTGCTGCTGAACAAAAATCGTGGGCTTCTATAGAAAATAATAAGCAGCCTCGATCCACAAGCTCAGACTGCAGCCCCCTCTGGAGATAATGTACTTTAATTCGAACACTGAGCTCCTTCATCTGGCCAGATATGGAAGGAGTCTCAGAGGAGTTTATTTCCCTTCTCCTCCCGGACGAGCACCCTTGATAGTAGATTTGAAAGACCTTTAGGGCCAGCTGTGTGCACCTGCAGTCCTTGGTGTTCCTTTTTTCACAGCCATTTCTAGTTCTCTCTAGCAAACCTCTGTATCTCCAGGACAAAATTTCCTATAAATCACCGTTTCTGGCTCAAGGTATTTTAAATTGGGTCGCTGTCATTTATAGCTGAAGTAGGTCTGATTCAATTCACCATGGGATGGGTAGGGTAGGATGAACCCAAGATGAACAGAACAGAGTCCTTGCCCTGAACACCGAGTGGGGAAGGGGAGACACCTGAGGGCATAGCATTGCTGCGGTGGCTGGGGCCACCTCTTTCCTATATGAATGAGACAGGTAGGCGGCTACTGAGGGTCCTTTTCAAAACTACTGTCTCCACCATGGGTTGGAGAAGATTCTGGGAGTTGTCTAAGGAGCTTTGGGTGGGTTGCTGAGGGATCAAAGTAAGGCACAAAGGTCTAGCTCTGAGTTATGCTACAATCAACACCAGGAGGTCCTCACCACTGTTACACTCACGTGTGCAACATTCATTCAGGTGATCGCACAGTGTGTTAAGAGGGCCTCTCAAGGAGTCACATAAACCCAGCCTCTGTTCCCCTACTCTGCAAGCAAACATGTGGTTTGTCTTAACTGATTCATTCGTTTACTAAATTATCTTTGAGATGGTGTGCTCTATCCTGGCCAGAGGTGACGCACCCCCACCCAACCCCCGTACTGAGGCTATTTGAGAGCAGTCACTGGGCTTACACATCTGTGATGCTCTCTAGCACCTTCACAATTAATGCCTTGAACTTTAGAGTTGATCCCAAAAGTGCCCGTTGAGTGGATGCATGCTTGTTTGTCATCTTATACCTATCTCACAGAAGCCAGAGAAAAAGAATAGGTAAAGGCAGTGGGCATCGGCCCAGAGTAGTCCCCAGAGGTAGGAAGTACTACCTGGATGGCTAAGAGGACTTCCGACATATAGACGGAAGGCTATTTGTGGAAGGCACTGAAGTTCGATCTGTGTTAGGAGGCTGTAAGGGCTTGCAGCCTTGTCTGCAAAGCACTTTTCTTCCTGCTTCACCACCACCTCTTCTAGTCCATCGTTGCCTAAAAATTGCATGCTGCAGGAGGTACCCGGTAGTCTTGCTGCTGAGGCTTGCTTTCTACCCAAATAGTGAGGCTCCCGCCAGCTTAAGACTCCAGATGATGGTGATCCTGATTTAGATGGATCTCTTCAATCCCTGACCAGTCATGTCCTCCTGGAAAACCTGGGACTGGGCTGGGAAACTCATTAATTCAATAAAGCAATGCATATTGAGAATTGGGATGACTTGCCTCAACACACACAATTCAATCTGGACAAATTAAATGAGTGATTTTAGCATCTTATCATAATGAATTTGTCTGTGAGACATCACACTTTTTTCTCTGTTTCTGCAGACTACTTCCTTCCCACCTTCCCGTCTTCCTCAGAACCCCTACCTGGGCTGGATTCTAGCTCCAGCAGGACAGCTGTAAAGATAAGACTATAGAAATGGTGGTAGGGATGGGAAATTCTTTCCTCCTCAGTTTAAAGGTGGAGAGCAAGCAGGTTTAGCTGCTCTCTTCATATGCAATTCAGTGGAGTGAAGGACAGGAAAGAGAAACAGGCAGTTGCTTGGAGGATTTTAAAAGGAAGAGCTTGGGGCCCTTTGTTTTATGAATGTGTTAGCCTTGGAGAGGTAACCTCCGAGGTTGACCTTGGAGAGGTCTTGTATCCAGTAGAGGATATAAGCAGGATCAAGGGGAACTAGCCTCCGAAGTGAAAACAGTTGACTGTCACTTTGAATCTCGGCTTCCCAGCTGTAGGTTGTGATTGACTCACACACAAGCAAGAACTAGAGTGGAGTGAGAAGGTGAGGGAATCTCACCTGCCATGAACGCCCTGAAGCATAGCCCAGGGATCCCCTACTCCATTGGCCTCCCGCAAAGCCTGTTACTCCAAGATGCTGGCCACCATAGTTGTTTCTGGGTATGTTGTTCCTAAGAGAAATGTTTAGTCAAGTAACAGAAACAGTCAGAACTCTGCTTTCCTAATTCTTTTCCTTCACAAGCTTTGCTCAGCTCACCTCCACTTCCACCCCATTGCCATCCATAAACGCTTTCATCTCGTCTCTCCGGGGCCTCCTCCAGCTCCACTGAGCCTGTGCTTATTCGTCCCCGCGCAGCTGGAACCGGATGCAGTAATTACATCTGCCGTGAAAGGGTCTGTCTCCCTCGTGGGCAGTAAGGATGTTGCCAGCCCCGCTAATGATGGAATGCGCCTTTTCTTTCAGGGCGTCATGGGCTGCGGGGAGCTCTGCCTCATCACAAGGCAAGGTATTTGGAGCTTTCCTGTTTGGGGCCAGGCTGTAAACAAACCCTCTTCTTACTCTCCTCCCTCCCCAACACCCTTCTCCGATTTTTATTCCTGACTGATTTCCAAACTTCCCACCACACCCCAGACACCTTTTGGACAGCAGTCCATGCCCCCCCCCCACCCCTGCCAGAGGGCAGGGAAGCCATGAGAGTGAAGGCAGTTTGGCCACCACACTCTGAGTCCAGTTTAAGAAGATCCTGTATTTCTAGCACCTCCGGTTGCACCTAAGGTGTAATGTACCGAGAAGCCTCAGGTGTCACCTCTAGCTGAAGTTACACTCCTGAGAGCCCAGCCCTCCCTGGTCCCAGTGGCAGTCAGCAATGGGGACAGAGAGACAGCCCCTGTGCAGAGGCACCTGGCTAGCCAGCCTTATCTGTCTGCTGGTGCTGTTCCCTCAGGGCGTCTGACCAGTGCACTTGCACCTCAGCTGCTGCCATTCTTAAGACCTTTTGTTCATCCTTGGAACTGTCTCATGAGAGTTCCCAGTGGCTATTTTCGATCATTGGGAACTGCCAAGCCTTCCATTCTTGCTGGACTCTCTGGACTTCTGATTGTTGGCATGCTTTGACGACAAGTTTCCATCTAATAAAAGATGGCAATGACATTGTCATCATTGTCATCACCATTATCACCAAAATTGTCCCTCAAATTTTCTGACTTGCCACTTTTATTTAATTTCATTTGTTTTCACAAAGGTCTTCTGTCAAAATGCAGGCAGAAAAATAAATAAAATAAAATAATAAAATAAAATACAGGGACTAGCAGAAACATTTTATATAGAAAGAAACAGAGACCTAGACTGGTTGAATTGATTGCATATGAAAACAGTGTTCCTTCAATTATTTATTTATTCACGGACTCATTCAATCATTCAAGAAAGAAGTGGTGAATGCCTCCTATGTGGCAGTTGCTGTGTTTGACACTGGAATTAAAAAGATAATTACCAGTATACTTTTTCTCAGTGAACTTACATTTAGTGAGAGGTACAGGAATAGTAACACATACTTAGAACACAACGTGGTACGTGCATTACTAATACACTCAAAACATTGTGCATCCGTAAGAGAGGATCCTTTAACTCCAACTGGGAATTATGGGAGAATCAGCGATGGCTTCCTGAAAGGGGAAAATATGACTCTTAAAAGTTACTCAAAGCAGAACCACCGGATGAGGGAAGTGGAGGAGAAGAGAAATATCCTGGGCAGTTGAGAGAGCCAGACGAAAGACCTGCAAATGAACAAAGCCCCATTTAGTGGGACTCTGTGAGCAGGTTACTGTTGTTGGGGCTTACAGCGTGACATTGTTGTGGCCTAAATAAAATTGTCGGGCCACTCGCCGCTGGCCCAGCTATATCATTGCAGTCCATGGGGGCAGGTTTGACTGCATCAGGAAAACAAGAGTGTTTTAAGGGAGGCTAACTCTCAACCAAAATCTTTCAAAATGGTCCCATCACATGTTACATAACAGATGATAAAAGAGTTGAATAATGATTTTTTGCCAATCTTTTCTCTACATTTCACTCCACGAAAACTCTAGGTGATCCAACCTCTACTTTCTCACTTCAACTCTCCATCTACTCTCTTTCGGCACCAACTTTCTTAGCTTCCCAAGGTAAACCAATTTAGTTCCTTGACATCTTTATCTGCATTTATGTGCGTTATCTTGATCGACATAAAGCCTAAAGATGAAGGGAACATCTCTACTTTGTTATACATATTTTTATTCCCATGAAACTGATGTGAGATGAGATTTAAGTAGTAACGGGAAACAAATCAGGAACTGTAAATAGTGAATAGAAGGTAAGAATATAGGTTTTTTATCAAATCAATATGTGTGTGTTTACAATTTACGTAAAATAAAATGTACCTTTTTTAAAAATTTTTTTACTTATTTATTTTTAGACAGAAGGGAAGGGAGGAGAGAGAGGTGGGGAGAAACATCAATGTGTGGTTGCCTCTCACGTGGCCCCCACTGTGGACCTGGCCCACAACCTACGCATGTGACTGGGAATCGAACTGGCGACCCTTTGGTTTGCAGCCCGCGCTCAATCCACTGAGCTACACCAGCCAGGGCTAAAATGTACCATTTTAAGTATAATCTGCTGAGTTTCTTTCTTCCAGTTCTATTAAAATATGATTGTATAGAACACTGGATAAGTTTCAGGTGTACAGTAAAAGGACTTGGTACACATATGTTGTGAAATGACTATCACAGTAAGTTCAGTTAACATCCATCACCTCATGTAGTTACAAAAGTGTATTTTTCTGGAAATAAGAACTTTTAGTATCTACTCTCCTAGCAACTTTCAGATATTCCATACAGCCGTGTTGACTACAGTCACCCCATTGTACGCTACATCCCTAGTACTTATTTATATGCGGGGAGCTTTTATCGCAAGCTAACAGATGGAATGGGCCATTTTGCTAATATTTTGTGTAAATGGCAACATTCAGTAAAATTACGATAACTTTAGTTTTAAATATTTTTTTCAATGAAACTTTTTGTGATTTACTATAAAATGTATACTGAATTATTTTTCTTAAATTTTAAACAGACAAATACTGAAAAAAATCACTGGAAATTGAAATAAAAGCAATAAAATATGTAAAAATTCTGATTTATTGAAAATATTTTGGAAAAAAGTACGTAAAATGTGTAAAAAAAGAAAGAATGAAGTTTTCTTTCTTAAACTTCATTGTAAAAAAAGAAGAATGAAGTTTTAGTAGTGTTTTTGTTGTGTTAATCGTATGTAAAAAAAGAAAGAATGAAGTTTTAGTGTTTTTTTGTATGATAATCATTAAAACAGACATACATACATAATTCACCATTGTCTGTGTTAAAGAGACCCAAATTTTGTCCTTTGGAATTCATATATCTGCATGTTAGCATCCCTTTAGAGCAATAAAAAAGTATAAAAATAAACGTTTTTATCCATTACCCACATTCTACCACTAGTCTACAAAATACGTATTCATACGTGTCCCGCACTCCACTACCAGTCAACGTAAAACGTATACGTACGTTTTCCGCATACAATGTGTTAGAGCCGGAAGGTTGTACCTTTGACTGCCCTTGCCCAATTTCCCTACCCTTTACCCCCCGCCTCCTGCAGACAAAAATCTGATCTTTTTTCTATCCACTTGGATATATATGTATATATATGTTTTAGATTCCACATATAAGTGAGATCACACAGTACTTATCTTTCTCTTTCTGAGTAGTTTAACTTTGCATGATGCCCTCAAGGTCCATCCATCATTGGTGAGTTTTGACAAAACCATACATCCTTAAATCCACCACCCTAATTAAGGTAAGGCTCATTAGCACATTACCATCAGTCCAACAGGTTTCCTTGTTTGCATACCCAAACCTTATCCTAACTCCCACTTTGAGTCAAACACAGGTCTGTTTTCTGCTCCTATATATTAAACTTTTTTCATACATACAAATAATTGTACTCTAGAAAAAATATAAAATGTAGGTGATCTTAGAATAGGTACTCTTTTTCCCCTGGCGTCTTTCACTCAGCTTTTGAGTCTCATTCATTTCATTGTACGTAGTTCTGTCCTTTCGTTGCGGGGGGGCATTTCATTATGTGGACACACCTGTATTTGTGTCCACATTTGCCAACTGATGAACATTTGACTGTTTCTACTTTTAGATCATTATGGATAAAGTTGCTGTGAACAATTATGTGCAGATGTGTTCATGGGCGTATATTTTTCTCTCAGGTAAATAAATGCGGGGGGGGGATGGAATAAGTTTATACTTAACTTTACAAGAAACTGCTGTTTTCCAAAGTGATTGTAACATGGTGCATTCCTATCGGTACCACACAAGCGTTCCGTGCTTACTAACACATGGGACTCTGCCTTTTAAATGTTATCTCTTCTTATCAGTGTATCAGTTAAAACACATCCGGTTTTAAATTGCATTTTTATTGAGAATCTTTTCGTGTGCTTTTTGGCGATTTATATAGTTTTGTGGGGTTTGGGGGAAAAGCGTTGGTTGAAATTTTTTACTATTGAGTTATTTATCTCCTAATGACTGTGTTGTAATAGTTACTAATATATTCTAGATACACATCCTTTGTCATGCATATGTATTGAGAATACATGCTCTCAGCCTATAGCTTCCCTCCTCATTTTCTTAAGAGTGCTTCTCAAAGAGCACGGTTTTTATTTAGGTGAAGTCCGACTCATTAATATTTTATAGTTCTGTTTTTTCATCTCATCAGAGAAAAGGATGTTACTCGAGGTTACAAAGGTTGTCTCCTACGTTTTATTATAGAAGTTGTAGAACTTTAGATTTGTGGTTAGGTATAAGATCTGCATGATTTAATTTATACACATGGTGAGAGGTTAAGTCTCAAAAAATGAGATTTATTTTTTTCTAGTTGACTATTCAGTTTATCCAACACCATCTGTTGAAATATTATTCTTTTCTAAATAAATTGGTTTCTTTGTCAATATCAATTGACCATTAACGGGATCTCTTTCTGAACTCCCTATTTTTTTTCTGTTAATCTATATGTCTATCTTTATGCCATACCATACTATTTTGATTACGGTGGCTTCAAAATAAGATTTCAAATTAGATAGTGTAAGTCACCAAATTTTGCTTTTTCAAGATATTGGGCAATCTAGGTTCCTTGTATTTTTGTATAATTTTAAAATCACTTTGACAACATCTACCAAGAAAAAATAAAACTTACTGGGATTTTGATTGAAAATACATTGAAATTATATATCAATTTGGGAATAATATCTATCTTAATGATATTAATTTTCTAATTCATAAAATAAATTCTTCCATTTATTTAGGTCTTGTTAAATTTTTTCAACAATGTTTTTAGATTTCAGTGTGTAGTTTCAAACTCCTTCATTATTTTGAATGCTATTGCTAAGGGTATTCTTCAAATTTTAATTGCTCATTCATTGGAAACATACAGAAATAAAATGATTTTTGTATGTTGACTTTGCATCATGGCAGTGCTAAATTCATTTATTAGTTATAATATTTTTAAATTACTTAAGATTTTTTTACATAATTGATCATCTGTGAATAAAGAAATTTTACTTTTTTTTTTTTAACAATCAGTATGCCTCATGTCTTTTTCTTGCCTTATTGTAGTAGCTAAGTTCTCGACCGATGTAATAGTAAATATCAGTAATGATAGCTGACATCCTTGTCTTGTTCTCGACTCTAAGGAAAACATTTACTTTTTCCCATTGGGTATAATTGTACCTCTAGGTGTTTCATACATGACCTTTAACAGACCGAAGAACTTCTTTTCTTAGTTGCTCATTTTTTTTATGGTTATATGTGAATGGATGTTGCATTTTTTCGAATGTTTTGTTTAGTATCACTGAGATGATCATCTAATAAATTATACTAAAGTATTTTTAATGCCAAAATTGCATTCTTAAAATAAATCTCGTGTGATCATAACATACTATCGTTTCTTTATGTCATTGGGTTAAATTGGGTGGTATTTTGTTAAGGGTTTTGCATCTGTGTTCATAAGGATGATTGGTCTGTGATGTTATTGTCTGGTTTTGGTATTCAGGGTGATCTTGTCCTTATAAAACCAGTTGGAAAATGTTTCTCCCTAAATTTTTTTCATAATGAGTCTGAGCATAATTGGTATTATGGATATTTCAAAGCAATATTTAATAATAGTGGTTTAAAGAATCTGGGTCTTCTTCATCTTTGCAATAGAAATTTTTCTAGTGCTTTTCTATTAGGTATGATGCCGGCTTGAGAGAGTCTTCTTATCACATTAAAGAATGCCCCTATTTCTATTTTAACAAAATGTTTAGTTCACACGATGGTAGGTTTTATCAAATTATCTTTTGACACATTATAGAAATAATTATATGTATTTTTCTTTGATCAGTGTGTATGGGAACAATTACATTACATTTTGTAATCTTGAATATTCTTCCTGTTAGTATTTTGTTTACTGTTCTTAGTATTAATAGTAAACTAGGAATGTATGTGGCTTATCACATATTTAAGAAACTGTTTATAATACCATAACTAAATAAATTGGTAGAATTTCTGTCTTTCATACTCTTCCTTATTTTAAATAGGATAAAGAATCGATGTTTCTTAAGAGTTTGGGAAAAAAATTGAATTTTAACTCATTCAGGTCCCAGCATAGTTTGTGAGTAGTTCTTTGGCAATTTTTTCTAACATTTTATTGTTGTTGATTCAGAACTTTTACCTCTTGAATTAATTTTGGAAATTTACATGATCAATTTTGAAAAATATCTCATGACAGTCAAGTTTATAAATATTTATGTTAATGTATGAGGAGGCAATAGTAGTAGGTATATATAAAATATATATACGACATATGTAACTGGTATATATACACACATACATAGTATAAAAATACTTCATAAATACTATATAAGATAAATGGCATATATATATATATATATATATATATATATATATATATATCTCCACACAGATAGATAATTGTGTTAATTCAGACTGTGTGAAGCCATTTTATATCATTTGTTTCCTCAAACTCTATGAAACCAAATGTGAATAATAACCAATTTTAATATAGTATTTTGATGCATTTCTAATATATTTTGCTTTATATATTTCATGCATAAAGTTTAAAAATAAGGCCCTGGCTGGTGTAGCTCAGTGGATTGAGCACAGGCTGCAAACCAAAGGGTCCCGGTTCGATTCCCAGTCAGGGCACATGCCTGGGTTGCAAGCCAGGTCCTCAGTGGGAGGGTGTGCAAGAGGCAACCACACGTTGCTGTTTCTCTCCCTCTCTTTCTCCCTCCCTTCCCTTCTGTCTAAAAAGAAATTTTAAAGAAAATTCTTTAAAAAAATAAGTAAAGTTTCACTATGATTTCATTTATCAATATAAATGACTCCTTTTTTACAAATTAATGCTCTCAGTCTTATATTTAACCTTTTCTGATATGAGTGTTATATTTCTTGCTTGGACTTTGTTAACGCTAAAAATACATTTACCCCTTATATCCCCGACAATCACTACATCGTTGTCCATGTTCGTGAGTCCTTTTTCCTTTTTGCTCAATCCCTCCACCCCCTAACCTCCCTCTGCCCCAGCAAGCTGTTATCTGCTCTCCATCTATGAGTCTGTTCCCATTTTTCTTGTTAGTTCAGATAGTTCATTACATTCCACATATAAGTGAAATCATATGGTATTTGTCTTTCTCTAACTGGCTTATTTCACTTAGCGTAATGTTCTCTAGGTCCATCCATACTGTTGCAAAGGGTAAAAATTTCTTCTTTTTATGGCTGAGTAGTATTCCATTGTGTAAATGTGCCATAGTTGTTTTATCTGCTTATCCATTGATGGACACTAGGGCTGCTTCCATATCTTGGCTATTGTAAATACTTCTGCAATGAACATAGGGATGCTTATATTCTTTTGAATTAGTGTTTCGGGTTCCTTTGGATATGTTCCCAGATGTGGGATCACTGGGTTGAAAGGCAGATCCATTCTCATTTTAATTATTTGAGGTATCTCCATACTGCTTTCCACAGTGGCTGCACCAGTCTGCATTCCCACCAACAGCACAAAAGCATTCCCCTTTCTCCACATCCTCACCAGCACTTGTTGTTTGCTGATTTATTGATGATAGCCATTCTGACATGTATGAGATGGTATCTCATTGTGGTTTTAAATTGCATTTCTCTGATGATTAGTGACATTGTAGTGGTAATGGAAAAAAAATACGATAAAGATTAAATACAAAAAGAAAAATATATATTTGCCTAACTCTGAGAAAATACTTGCATTATTCTAATTTAGGTGCATGTTTTGTAAATGGAACAGAAATATATTGTTTTCCTTTTTTTTTCTTTTTAATGCGGTCTGAGCTGCTTATTTATTTATTTATTTATTTTAAAGCAGCGTTTAACCCACCGGAAGGTATTATTAAAACTGATGTGTTTGTTCCTTGCATCTTTTTGTTTTCTGCTTTTGTTCTGTCTAGCAACATTCATGTTTTATACCTTGTGTTATGAAGCTCATTTTCTTTGCTTTTATCCTGTATAGTTTTTAAAATGAATATATGATGTTTTTATTCACACTGGCACTTACACTTAAGTTTCCCAGAAGTATGTTTAACCTATGTGGATCTAATTATTCAAGCTGAGTAAAACGTGCTTCCGTGTGCTCCTTTCTGAGACAAGAATTGCCAGGGCTTCCCTTCATCCTCACTCCTACCTTAACACCTTTCTTTCTTATCAAAATCACATTTGAATTCACAACACAAAATTATGTATTGATACATGTGTACATTCACTTAGCTTAATTGTCAGATTTATAACAATGCCTTTGTCTCATCTCTTTGAGTCAGTTCCCTGCTAGGTCTTTCATGAATTCCATAAAGGCGCCATTCATTAGCTTTCCCTCTTTGTTTCATCTCTAAGTTGTTTGGAATACATTTGGAGAATTTACCAAAGAGATGTATGAATGCTATATTTTCTGATTCTTGGGATATTTCTTATTTCACATGATAAATATTTATTGAAAACCCATTTTGCAACAACAGCTGTGGGAAGTGCTGGAAATGCAATGATGAGCAACACAGACACCACCGCTCCAGGAGTGTGTATCTAGAGACACCATTTTGTTGCCATCAGATGTGGTTGGCATCTTTCCTGAGTACAAAATGCAAAGGTCACGGTTTTTACCGCCTGAACTCCTGTCGTTATTGCTCCCTTATATTCGGCATTTAGTGAAAAAGTAGAGCATTCAAGGGCCTTATTTTCTGATATTTATCATTTTATGAGTAATTCTTTACTTCTTCCAAGTATAAAAATATTCTTTTCTTTATCCTTCTGTTTAATGCTCTTTCCAGAGGTGTGGCAGTGTCTCTAGTAACTGACTTCTAATGTGTGGTGATCCCATTATTATGCACACACAAGCTTTTCTTCAGCACAAGAAGGTATCTATTAAATACTTGATTATTAGTTCTGTCTAGTTTGTTCTGAGAAGACTTAATTATATACATGTTGGCATTCCATTCTCTCTCCTTCATATCAGTCACCTCTCTAGCTCTTTCTCTCTTTCTCACTACATTCTTCGATTTGCCTTTTTCTGCATACAGTAGTCCCCTTATCTATAGGCAATACATTCCAAAATGCCCAGTGGATGCCCAAAACTGTGGATAGTTCTGAACTCTATATATTCTGTTTTTTTTTCCTGTATATACATACCTATGATAAAGTTTCACTTATGCACAGTAAGAGTTGAATTACAATAAGAATAAAACACAACAATTATAACAATGAACAGTAATACAAATTATGAGAATGTTGTCTCTCTCCCTTCTTCCTGTGATAATGTGAGGTGATACAATACCTTATTAAGTCTAGACCTCTCACCTGTTCGCTTAAAGGAAGTACTCTGTGGCTTCTCATTGGCCTATTTGAATACCAGCAACTCTACTCTTGTGCTTTGGGGCCATTATTAATTAAGTAAGAGTGATGTTACCTGAACAGAAGCACTGTGATTCCACAGAACATTGATCTGATAACCGAGGTGGCTATTGAGAGACTTGTGGGCAGGAGTGCGCACAGTGTGGGTCCCCTGGACAAAGGGTGACTCATGTCCTGGGCAGCACAAAGTGGGACCGCACGGGATTTTATCACTCTACACAGAACAGCATACACTTTTGAACTACGAGTTGTTTATTTCTGGAATTTTCCCATTTAATATTTTCAGACCTCAGTTCACTAAAGATAATTAAAACCATGGAAAGCAGAACGGTGGGTTAAGGGGGACTCCTATGCACATCCGAGCACTCATCTTAGGCATTTTCTTGAAATAATATTTCATCTTAACTTTGCTCAAATGTGTGTTTTTTTTCTTTACTAAAAATTCATGGAAAATAACACCTTATCTATGAAGTGAATCCATGAAGCCCATGTGGGTGTTTTCTTCCACATTCAGGAAGGAAACGAATATGAAAACATCTGGTGAGACCCATCACCAAGGACACTCTCTGTCCTGCTCATCTCTGGGGCCCAAGGCCCTTCGAAGTCAGAGACTGGACCTTGGATTGTTAGCACAAGTGTCACCTACGCTGTTACCACAATCACGAACCTAATAAACATTGGTTGAGGGCGTCCGCTGCACAAGGGCCTGTGCCCATGGAGCGGGAGACCCACAGGCAGAAAAGACCCCGCCCCGCCTCCCAGTGTGGTCTACACGGGGGTGGGGACCAGTTCCAACCAGGGGGGCGTCTCCCCAGGTAAACTTGGGGAGTCCTATAGTTTCCTTAGTTGTCACGAATCCAAACAAGTTCTGTGTGACAGAGAGAGAAGGGAAACGTGAGTTGAGGATCCCTCTGGGTCAGGCACTGTGCTGGTTCAATGTATATACTATTTTATTTTCATCTGTACCACACATGCAAAGTAGAGGGTGTCATTGCTCTTCACTTAGGAATTCAGACTCCACGAGTAGTTTAATACGATTTAGTAGCGCTTAGATAACTAACACTTCCTGCACCATATTTTATTTTTGGTTTAAAAGATTGGCACAGGGCCTTGCTTGGTGAGAGGGGAGACTGCCCATGTTCAGGGTTGGCCGATGGTTGTGAGTCAAGTGTGCAGGTGCTTGTGTTTGGGATGGAGAAATACCTTTAGAACACACTTGGATCATTTTCGAAGGTATGCTGGGTTAATACTAATTTTGTAGTTCGACAAATAGTCCAGTTTGTGGAAAGGATGGTAATATTGGTCACAACATCTCTAACAGAAAATAAACAATTGGGAATCCAAGCTGGAGGTCAATGGACCCTCCACTCCAGTCAAGCCTCAGAAGATCGTGGCCCCTAGTGGTAGCTTGGCCGCATCCTCATGAAAAATCCTGAGTCAGAAGCACCCAGCTATGCAGTGCCTGAATTCCTGACTTACAGAAACAGAGTGTGGTAGTATATTGGATAAGCCAAAAAATCCGTATAGTTTTTTCTGTAAAATAAGAAACACATTTTGTGTTTCACCAGTAACTTTATTGATTTGGGTATTTTGAGTATGCGGTCTTCTCACTATTGGCTTCTAGTGGGTAGAGGCCAGGGGTGCTGCTAAACATCTTCCAATATATAAGACAGCCCCACAGCAAAGAATTTTTTGGCCAAAATGTCAATAGTACCAAGAAACTTCACAAACCACTTTGGACACATTTGATCAGTCACAGCACCTTCTCCATACAGTGCACAAATCTTTTTTATTTTTGCATTTCAGTTGCATTTTTACCTTTCTTGAAATAATAAAGCATAATCCACTAAAAACGTCATGTATTTTCTTCCATCTTCAATATTAAAGTGGCTGCACAAAAATTCACCAATTTTGCTAAGTTTTTTTTTTAAGGGCATGCTGACATGACAGCTGTCAGAATACTATCTAATTACATTATTTCAAATGAAGTTAAAGCATTACTAGAGCCATCATTCAGAAAATAAAAAACAAATGAACTTTGTGGCCAACCCAGTATGTTTATTGTTTTAAGCCATCTGGTTTTAAGGTAACTTGTTACTGAGCAATAGATAACTAACTAATGCATCTATTTACCAAGTTAACTCTTGTGTTAGTAATGGCTTCTCAGTGTTCTTGTGGTTGAAGGCTTATATCTGAGTAAGGAGAAAGATAGTAAGGGGGTGTATACGGCCTTCCTGCCTCCTTTGTAATATTTGTTTCATAGAGCTAAGTTAGCCATGCTTTAAAAATGTCTCTATTTACTCGGTCCAACTCCATTACCCTTATAAGTAGTTTAATTTCTCATTAATTTTGGAAAAAATATATTATTCCTCAATCTCAGCTTTTAGCAAAAATATGAGTACTCTATTTTTTGTTTTAATTTTTGTAAGTCATTTAAGTAAGAAAACAGAGAAGATGCATTTGGGTCTTCTACTTTATACTCTTCCAAGTTTTGAAAACATCGATGCAGTTTTGAAGCATATACCTCTCTTTGCTCTTAAGAAGGGTACATAAAATATACCTTTATATTTTTAATGTGCTAGGTCATTTTAAAAGATATCCAACACATCTATATGACCTTTATTATTCTAAACAAGGTAAAATATGTGTGATCTTTGGGTTATTGAAGTAGAAAATTATATCAATTTTAAGAAAAGATGATTTTTGTCTTCTTTATGTGTTCCTTTTACTTTTTTCTATAACATTACATTAGCTAGAATTTTCTATAACATGTTGAATAGTAATAATTATAACTGGCATTCTTTGTCTTATTTCTGCTTTCATGTTTCCTCTAGTGGTTTTTCTATTGAGCATGATACTAGCTTCTATTGTCAAAGAGATCTCACTTATTGAGAGATAATAAATGTTTAATTTTTATTTCAGTCTTTTTAGGATTTCTATAACTATTTACACTTCTAATACTGGCATATCTTTATAATCTTGGAATAATTTCCAGACACATTTTATTTGTTTACTGCATTGTTAGATTTTATTTGTTAATAGAATTGTATTCTTATAATTAAAGCACTAGATGCAATAGTGGAGACAGGAAAATACACATTCCCTGACAGAACACAGATGATCAATACGTCCCAGTAACAGTAATGGTAATTGCTACTGCAGCGAATGCAGTGAATTATAGTTTTTTTCAAGTACCACATTGGTTCAAAGCACTAATAACGGTACAAAGGAGAACCTTTGAGGTAGGGTAGCAATTTTTCTGCCACCAGGCTTATCTCCCAAAGTTACAATTAAATGTCACCAGCAAATGGAAGTGCAAAACTTACTTTTCAAAGCTCAGGGTCTTCACGCTGCCTCTGTAATCAAACCTTCTCCGTTAGTGCTAAGATGCTAATACAGGCTATGGAAAATAGGAGAAAGAGCTCCAGGTGAGTCTGCTCTTCACAGCCGAGAGATACTGAACATGCCACTGCAATTTCTGAGGCTGTAGGTCTCATCCGTACAAAGGAGCTAGTCAATCAGGCCAGCGTTGCTTGCAATATTGTGTTGAGTGTCTAACAGAGTAAGGGAAGAGAAGTACTTTTGAACCAGAGTCCAACACACACACACACACACACACACACACACACACACAAATCATCATCATCATCATCATACAACAGTGGCGTTAAGCCAAGGCTCACAACTGCCTACACACAGTAAGAGCCTTTTGCTTCCATATGTTATGGCGGGCTTTGCGAAACCTGGGTTTACATTTCCGTGATACTTAATTGCCCTTCTCCATCTCCCAGCCGTTTCTTACATTTAAATAAAATGCTTCTTTCACTTAACAATGAAAGGGCTAAAATTTGCATATTAAGTCTGAGTCAGTGGCAAGGATATCTAATTAAAACTTTCTATTATTTTTCATTGCCCCTCGTTCATTTTCCTCCCCTGAGCTGCTGACATTCGTGGAACTGTATTCAGTGTCCCCATTCTGTCAGCCCTCTGAGCTCTGAGGACAGCCACCAAGAAGGGGACCAGGGAGAGCAGGAGCAGGAGAGGAGCGAGAGGAGGGCAGGGAAGAAAGGGGAGGGCGGCCTGAGGAGACAATGGCTCACGCTGAAGGGATTGTGCAGAAGGGTCATGCAGAGGGAAAGCCACCTTGCTTGTGGCTGGGTGAGCTTGTTGATGTTTTAAAAGAGAGCAGGGTGAGGAAGAGAGAATCTGAACAGTGGAAACTTACTGGAAAGAAAAAAAGGGGGGCGGAGAAAGATGAGTGAACAAAAGCCTGTGAAGCTCAATGAGAAGGAGACACTGTTACGAAGGAGAAGTAGTTAGAAAAACGTGGTTTTCGCCCTGCGAAGGGGCGTAGGTAAAAGGTAGGTGTGCACTCACTTGTAGCATTCTACGAGGAGTGTGCATCACACATTACCACGGAGAGACTGTGATAAGGAGGTAAGTCTGTTAGTCTTACCTGAATATTTGTCCTTTCATCTGCATAAGCTTCTATGTTGTCATTTCATAGTGCAGGTGTATTCCACACCCTCTCTCCTAGATGTTTGTGTTTTGTTTTCCCTTATTAGATTCCACATACAAACGTGACTCAGAAACAAAGTCCTCTGAAATTGTTTGTGTATCTTCAAGATGTAACCCAATGAGCGTCTTCCCTCTTCTGCCTCTCCCTCCACACAAAGACCAGAAATTAGTTAAAATCATCTGCCCAGTTTCTTCATTTTCCCACTCTGTTCATGTACACAGATTACCTATTTCCAAAATTATGTTTATGGAGAAAATGTGTCATATTAATGGTTCGTGATGAAAAGCCTGGCTCATGTTTGGAGTCAGGTCACCCTGTAGCACTTCGGTCCTTTCTGCCATCACTGGTCA